>JADHKO010000227.1:0-48480 GCA_019925425.1 Ophiostoma pallidulum | reverse complement strand
GGGGTGGTGGGCGGGGGGGGGGGGGGGGCCCGCGCCCCGTCTCCCTAGTTGGGGTGCGGTCCGCCAACTCCAGCCCCCCCCCCCCCCCCCCCCCAGACTGGCTGCTGCACTCGCCAATTTCGGCTTCCCTTCGTCCTGTGTTCGCAACGCTTCGCCGAGGATGTGTTCACAAGCGCTGGATGTTGGGAGGCTGGCTCATCAGACCACTCGGACGTTGTGGCGTGAGAGCCCCATCCGCTCCGCCCAATGTGGATGTTCGGCCGCCAACGAGACATGGGTCGTGCGGTCCATGGAGCAGTTGCTGTTCGATTCCAAGTCGGCGTTGATCAAAAGGTTATCGCCAGCACCGGGCAACGTCGACATCTCTTGCCCCGGTGTTGCCACCATCGACCTTTCTCGATGCTTGGCAGACGCGGCCCGTAATGCACCCAACCACGACCGCCCTCCAACTCGGAGCACCCCCTTTTTAAATCAATAATCTACTCTAGTCTTTGAAAGCAGGCTTTGGATGGCGTGTCCTTCCCCGGACGGCAGTTGTTTCTGGAGAGGCACGTCAGAGCCAAGGGGCAAAGAGGCGGTTGGCTGCTTGGCGGGCGTCTCCTTTCTTTCAAACTGCTGCGGCGTTCTTGGAAGGAAGAGGGGGGGGGGTTGGCAACCTTTCTCCAAGACGCAGAAGGAGACTCTGGGACGGGACGTTCCCCCAACCGGGTGAGGCGCCCCCCCCCCCCCCCCCAAAAGAGAGGACAAGAAGTGTGTTGGCAGCAGTAGTGGAGTTGATTGCGGTGAGATGCAGCATCTGCCCAAGGTGTGCAAAGGGCATCCCCGCGTCTCCGTGATGGGGAAGCGTCTGTGTCGTCGGTGTCCAAACCGCCATTTTTTTTTTAATCTCGCCACCCGTGCATCTCTCCGCACTCGTTCTGGTAGCACCGTCTCTCCCCGCTGGAGTACTCCGTACTCCAGGGACGGCAAGCTGGAGAACGTGGGCAGGATTGTAGGGAGGGTGGTATTGAGGGGTCAGAACAGCCGACTTTTGGCCGAGAAACAACCATACGGAGTACGAGTACTTTGCACACTCAAATCCAAAAAAAAAGAAGAGAAAAGAAGGCAGAGAGGGATAGGACCAACCGTCTGTCTTGTCTGCACGACCTGCCAAAACCGATCTAGCTTTTCGGTGCTTTTTTCGTTCTGGCGCGCGACGGCATTCCCACCTCGCACGTTCGCCCTGGTTCGTCTCGTGGCTTCTTGCCGCATGCGGTGTTGTTCTGGGCACCTGCTCCGGGGCCTGGGCCTAGGTCCGGCCTGGTATCTGCTACTGTTCTCCACCGTACCAACGGGCAGGTCTGTGAGCCGCACCTGGGGCATGACTCGCCCCTCTGGGATTGTACGACGTACTTACTTATTTTTTGTCTTTGTTTATTTTCTTAGCGGGCTCCGCCGTGAGGGGCCTGCTGACACCATAGTTGAATCCTTCAACAACGGCGGCGACGACGACGACGCTCTCGTTTGTTTTGTTTTTCTGTAGTCTCGTGGTTCTTTTTTTTTTCCTTATCTCTTATTTCTTTTTTTGTTCCTTCGATTCTAGCTCTTTGTGTCCTCTTTCCCTGCAGCCTCATCTCATTGTCGTTGTGTCGTGTTGGCTTTTCTTCTCGTCCCCAGGTTGACTACATCTCTACCGACCTGCGATAGGTTGTGGTGGGCTTGCTTGTCACGACGAGGCTGATGTCAGATGGTTCTTTCGGGTGTTATTTTTCTTTCTTTCCTCCGGCCTTGGATCGGAGTCGCAGTGTTGCGTCACTCTTCTTGTGGGCTGGCTTTCACTGAATGAAAATGGTGTTTTTGCCTCCTCCTATCATTCATGTGCTCCTTCAGCTGGTGCTGTTGGCTTCTGTTTGTCAGGACCGGGCCAAGATTTCATGATGGTTTCCCTGGTGCGGCTCCCGCCTGCCATGGGTCGTCGAGCCCGCCCGTCGGAGCCGCCCTTCCCTTCAGAGACTAACGAACTGGCCACGCAGAGACGATGGGGGCCTGCATCCTCCCGTTCCAGCTTTGTGATGGATCTCTTTTTTTCGTTTTTTTTTTTCTTTTCTTATGACTTATGCGTCTACGATCCTTCACCTTGGCTCGACTGCTCTGCCACATTGGGCAACTCGTTCCGTGCAAGGCCATGCTAGTCTGCTGTTTTCTTTTCGTTTTTCTTTTTTTTTATTTCCTTTTCCTCTTCTCAGGCTGTTCCTGGCTCGAAAAAAAGAGAAAAAACGGCCCTAGACGTAAGCTACATTGCATGTTCCAACGCCCACCAACATCTCAATCTCGCCCTCTCCCTTGCTCGTCACACGTGTCCCACACATCCTCTCCCACAACCCCCTGCCCCATCTTCTTTTCCCCGTCTGTCAGCCGAGGAGCACCACGCCCCGTCCGCTCTCTCCCCATGACGCCCTTCGTTTTCTGCATCGTCTTCCTAGCTCCCGTCTCTCTCGCTGTGGGCCTCCTTGGGCTCACCCGAGACGCATGTGCCTGCCGGCCACCATGCGGTCACGGGCGTTGCCACCCTTGGAGAAGGATTAATAGGATTCCGGCCCCTGTCCTCGCATCGCCGCCCTCGCTCTGTGCTTCCTCTGCCGTGTGAATGGCCAGAGCGGGCACCGGTTGAGCTTTCGCTCTGCATGGAACGCTCCTCTTTCGCACAGAAGCGGGGTGGTTCACACCCTCACACACGTCGTATCGTGTGCAAAGCCAGGGCTTATTCCCTTTGTATGACCGTGTGAACCAGAGAAAAGAAGGAGGGAGCAAAGAAGGATGAATGAGACGGCAATACGAAGGGAGGCAAAGGCGGCAACAACGTTGGGAACAGAGGTGAGCTGTTCCTTTACTACTCCGTATCCACCAACCAGGAATGGCAAACGGCCACCCCCCAACGCGGGAGGAGGAAGAGAAAAAAAAGACTAGACCACCGGACCAGGGACTGTCAATGTTCGTCGGTATCTTTTCCCTCTCATGTTTTTTCCGTCTCTTTTTGGTTCGTCCCTCTCGCCCACACCACAATCTTTTTATCCCCCCCCTTCCTTCGACGCCCAATGGCCTTCTCTTCCCCAGTTCTCGAGACCCCGCCAGTTTATGGTCCTTTGTCAAAACTGTGGAGATCGATTCTGGGAAAGAAGAAAAAAAAAGAAGGATGAAAAAGAAAAAAGTTGGCCCACGTATGACTGCAGACCTGGGTGCAGGACAACCCCCCCCCCCCCGCTCTCTTTCCTAATTAACAAGTCTCACTTTCCCCGGCCCCTTTGTTTTCTTCATAAATAGTCGCCGTCCCCTCCTCTTGCACCTTGTCCTCCCCTGCCGTCCCGTCTTTTCTCTTCTTCTGTCCACAACCACTGCCGCCCTCTTCCCCCGCGGAGACGCACACCAACCAAGGCTGTCGTCGTTCCGACATTCCTACACAAGACATCCTCCGTCGTTGTTTCCCCTCCCTCGATTCTTTTTGATTCATTTTGATATTTTTGCACCCCCATTCCCCCCCCCCCCCCCCTCTCACCCTTTTTCTTGTAAAAAGAAGCTTTTTCTCAACTTTTTGGCACCAATCACTTACACCCCCCAAACCTGCTGGCGCCTCGGCAAAAGTTCCTAAAGGGGAAACGGCCTAAGAATTAATCGAAAAAGCGCACACACACCAAGACCGCGCCATGGCCGACGTCGACAAGACCGGCGGCCCCGCGCTGCCCGACGAGTTTTCCGATGTGCCGCCGCACCACGGCATGTCGGTCGGCCAGTACATTGCGACGCGCATCAGCTCGCTGCGGCCGCCCATGGCCAAGGCGCCCAACCCGCTGCGGCTGCTGGCGTCGCTGACGCGCCGCCAGTGGGCGTTCTTCGCCATCGCCTTTGTGGCCTGGACCTGGGACGCCTTTGACTTCTTCACCGTGTCGCTGACGGTCAGCGACCTGGCCAAGACGTTTGGCAAGACCAACACGGACATCACGTGGGGCATCACGCTGGTGCTCATGTTCCGGTCCGTCGGCTCCATCCTGTTTGGCATCGCCGCCGACCGCTACGGCCGCAAGTGGCCGTTTGTCGTCAACAACCTGCTCTTCATTGTGCTCGAGCTGGGCACGGGCTTCTGCCAGACCTACCGCCAGTTCCTCGCCTGCCGCGCGCTCTTTGGCGTCGCCATGGGCGGCCTCTACGGCAACGCCGCCGCCACCGCGCTCGAGGACCTGCCCGAGGACACGCGCGGCCTCATGAGCGGCATCCTGCAGCAGGGCTACGCCTTTGGCTACCTGCTGGCCACCGCCTTTGCGCGCGGCCTCGTCAACACCACGTCGCACGGCTGGCGCCCGCTCTTCTGGTTCGGCGCCTGCCCGCCCGTGCTCATCATCGGCCTCCGCCTGCTGCTGCCCGAGACCGACACCTACCAGGAGCACGCCGCCGTGCGCCACGCCGCGCGCCAGCACGGCGACACCGCGCCCGCGAGCGCCACGCAGACGTTTCTGCGCGAGGGCCGCGTCGCGCTGCGCCGCCACTGGCGCATGCTCGCCTACCTGGTGCTGCTCATGGCCGGCTTCAACTTCATGTCGCACGGCTCGCAGGACCTGTACCCCACGATGCTGACCAACCAGTTCAAGTTCTCGGCCAACGCCGTCACCGTCACCCAGGTGGTCGCCAACCTCGGCGCCATGCTCGGCGGCACCATTGTCGGCTACACGTCGCAGATCGTCGGCCGCCGGCTCAGCATCATCGTCATGTGCGTCGTCGGCGGCGCGCTGCTGTACCCCTACACCTTTGTGACGAGCCACGCCGTCATTGCCGCCGCCTTCTTCGAGCAGTTCTGCGTGCAGGGCGCGTGGGGCGTCATCCCCATCCACCTGATGGAGCTGAGCCCCGGCGCGTTCCGCACCTTTGTCGTGGGCACGTCGTACCAGCTCGGCAACCTGGTGTCGTCGGCGTCGTCCACCATTGAGAGCACCATCGGCGAGCGCTTCCCGCTGCCGCCGGCGAAGCCGGGCGGCACCAAGCGCTACGAGTACGGCAAGGTCATCTGCATCTTCATGGGCTGCGTGTTCGCCTACGTGATCGTGCTGACGCTGATCGGGCCCGAGCACCTGCGCCGCAAGTTCGACGTCAGCCACGACGCCGACCTGCGCGCCGTCGCCGGCGACGAGACCATTGTGGAGGCGATCCACCGGCGCGAGCGCATGGGCATGGCGCCGAACGCCGAGGACCTGGAGGACGCGGCGGCGGTGCGGCAGCTGGCCGAGGCGCAGGAGAAGGCGACGGCGCAGCGCATCCCCTGAGGGGACGGCGCAGAGTACAACAGTACACGACTAGCCAGGGAGGGAGAGGGAGAGAGAAGAGCGGGAGAGAGCGCGCGCGCGCAATGAAGACACAAAGGAAGCTTAAAACCTCTTTTTTATTTTATTTTCGGGGCGAATGAGGAAGAAGCCCTCGGGCCAGCGCCTCTGCTCTTGTCCACCGAACCCCCCCTATAATACCCCATACTCTTATGCTCCAATAATACTCTCTATCTATGTATCTTACTTATACCCATCAGATCGTGTTCGACGGTTGCATTCTACTGCGCTGCGAAGAGCATGTATTTTGCCTCCCACGACGTCCACTTTTCTCTCTTGCCAAGCATGCATCATGGCTCCACGTCAAGGATATTTTTTGTCTGGACGGGGCCCCGTCTCGTGGGGACAGCAACGGTTGATCGAACGCAGCGGCAGGAGGGAGGGGAGTAGCAACGACGAGGACGAGCGATAAACGCGCAAAGTGGTGCGCCCGTGAGCGACGGACAACCGCGGCGGGCTCCTCCTTCGCTCGATTCCCACCAGCCACCAAGACTAGCGTAATCCGGGGAATGTGGATTCTGGGCTTCCCTCCCCCTGGCCGCTCTGGCCGTTCTGGCCGTTCTGGGGCGGACAGCGAAGCGACGACCGGAGGGCCATTGTGCAAAGAAGAAGTTGCGAGCCGAGCGGCCATTCTGTTTCTCGATCGAACGTGTCGCTTCGGTGCGCTGCAAAGCGGCCGTCTTTTGAGAGACGGGACTGCGGATCAGTCCAGGTGAGGACGCGGCAATAACGCCTTGCCAGTGCGGCCGAAAGAGCGTCGGGCGAGGGCACAACGGCCTGGCAGCCGTCCTCGGCGGGAAATGAGACCGACCACGATCAGTGATCAGCAATCCGTGACCAGTGAGCAGGGAAAAGGGAAGAGGGAAGAGGGAAGAGGGAAGAGAGTACGGAGCAGAGAGAAGCGAGGCCCACTTTTCGCTGGGCGCTAGCGCACTGCTGCTGCCCTGTCTGCCCAACCACAGCCCCCGGCTACCCCGCATCCCACAGACACAAAAGTGGGCCTGCTTCTTTCGACGCGATTTCTTTGCCACCACGACGTAGCGTAGGTCAGCCCCCCCCCCCCCCCCCCCCCCCCCCAAAAACCTGGGGCAGAGTCGCCCAAGAGCGAAAACCCACTGCGGCCGCCAGGCTCCTGTGCCCCGTAAATACCCCACTCTTTCCCCCTTCCCTCGTATGAATCGTGCCAATCGTATATTTGGCCACTGCTCCGTCTGGGGTAATAACAGCTGGCCAGACGTCGCAGCGACCTTTTTGCGTGTGTCGAAAACGTGTGAATTCCGGGCGGCACGCGAGTTCGCATGGGCCTGGTCTGGCCAGAGAGGGCACGAGACGCTGCAGTTTGTCTTTTGGCGATGCGGTGCTTTTCTTCCCACGGGGCACTGACGGACGCCGATGGGCGATGCAGTGTAGGACTGGAAAAGAAGAAGGAAAAGAGAGAAAGGGGGGCTGACGAGGGGCGGCAGAGGCTGCCAGAAGAGTGGCGGTCTGGGGCATCCGGGGTTGGGCATTGCCCTGCCCAGCCGCGCAGCTGCAACTTCAGGTGGTGCGATTGTTGTTCCCCCCCTCCCCCCTCCCCCCATTCTGTTTCTGGCAGACACAGCGACACTCTCTTGCACAGGCCCGGCAACAAGACTACGACGTGGAGGAGAGGGAGGGACCGAACGAGGAACTACAGAATACAGCAGAGAGCGCCCACTTTCCGGCCCTTTTTGGCCCCCCTAGCATGGAAATTCCGGCGCGTCTTGGGGATGCATGGCTGGCAGTTGATCTGCCGGCGTTTCCGTTCTACGTGTTCCATCGCAGGAAAACAGCGGACAGAGGACGAAAGAAAGAAGAAAGAAAGAAAACAAGGTCGACGATCTGACCAGCCGTCAAGGCAAGAACAAGTGCTCAAAGCGACCCTTTGTTGAGACCGGGAAAAGGCCCAAACACACAAAACAGTGGCCGAACCGGGGGGGAAGGGAGGGGGGGCGATGGCATGGCTGAGGACGAGGGAGAGGGGGGGGGGGAACAAAAGAGGGCAAACCAAGTCACAGAAAGGACGGCGAACCATTGGGTCTCAGCTGGCACGCACCTCTGCCTCTGCTGCATGCAGACTGCCACAGCAAGAACAGTAGGACGAACTGTTTCGATGCTCATCCCCTATCTCGCCCCCCCTCCCCCCTTTCCCGCTCCCTCTGCCCTTTTGTTTCTCGCTGCTGCTGCCTCTCTCTTAATCCCCCGCTCCCGCCTCTCCCCATCCCACCATCTTTGTTCTCTCGTCTCCCTTTCTCCTTTTCTCTCTGCCTCTCTCTCTCCCTCCCATCTCAGCGTCCTCCCAACCAATTTTGCCATCAATCTTTCCATCAATCTTTCCATCAATCAGTTTGTCTTCCTTACCTCTGCTCTCGTCAAAATACAACCACGCACTCGCATTTCCCAGTAAGGCTGTTACAATCGAGACATTCCGTCTATTGTCCCGACCGGGTATGTCATAACTGGCTTATATCTTGTTTTGTTTTGCCTTCTTCTTCTTCTTCTTCTTCTATGTGCTACGCGCCTCCTTCGTATCCCCTCTTCTTCTTCTTCTTACCATCGGCTTCCCACCATCTCATCACTTTTCATCATATTAACACTTTGAAGACAGGCCTCTTTATTTGTTCTCTCTCTCCCCCTCCCCCCCCTTCCCCCCCCCCAACACCGAACCAAACATGGCTGCCCGCCTCCCTGCTGCAAAGACCACGGAGGTCCTCTCCTTTGGCGTCGCCGGCCTCGGTGCCTTTGCGCCTCTCTACCTGATGCTCGCGCCCGGCGCCGAGGAGACCATGGCCCGCCACACCACGCGCTGGGCCCCGCGGTGGGAGCACGTCGCCCAGCGGTACATCACACCGCCCATGCAGCACGCCGTCCGCACCCACGTCTCGCCGCCGGTCGAGCGCGGCATGGGACACGTCCACCGCGTGGCCCACCCGCACATGCTGCGCGCCGCGCAGAATGTTGACCGCCGCATCCGCAGCGGCATCCAGCGTGCGCAAAAGTGAACGGAGAGAGAAGGAAACAAACAGAAAAAAAAGAAGAACAACAGAACACAAACAGCCTCTTCATAGGGATGCGATGGGTGGACGGGTGTAATGTCTGTCATGATGGTTGAGTGCACTTTCTTCTTCTTCTTTTCTTACTTTGGTCTTCTGTTTTCTGTCTTCATCTTGTTTGTCTCTTTTCTTTAGTCGGTTCCAATCTCTGAAACGTCTTTCCCATTTATTGTACCTACTGCATGACTGCATATGTTTCCTCGTACGACAGGGATGGAATGTCGAGTCGAGCCGTCACAGACAAACATCCGCATCCCTCCACCACGGTCTCTCGTTCTGCTAAGAATCTGTCCGCTGTGAGGCAGCGCCCTCTTAAATAGCAAACGAACCACTCTCTGGACACACATCTACCATACTATAAGAGACTGAATATAGACGCTGCCCATCTCGGTTCGCATCGTTTGCGAACGCGTCAAAGCCGAAACGGGCGTCCTGCCCTTCAAAGGCATCCCAAAAAGGCCAACATTCCAGCCCCGAGAAGCCAACGTCTGCAACACCCTTCCAACACAGACAATGGCACCGCCGTCTCTGCCGGCATGGGCTTCTGGAGGGCCTTCAGCGCGGGGGTGGGACGGCAAAGATTCACCATTCCAGCAGGCACTGCGCCCAAAAAGAACGCAACCCGCCCGACCTAGCCGGTCGTACGACGAGCGTGCGAAGCGGTAACGAGTGAGGGGAAGGGACAGGCGAGAGCGCAGCAAGGGGAGGCAGGGCGCGAGTGATCACGGGACATGTTTCTATGCAGTCCAGGACGGCCGAGAGGAGAAATGCCTCACATGACCAATGTCTTTCCAGGTGGTCACGTGTTGCGTCCTAGCAAAAGACGTCAAAGGAAGAGGGAAACAAAAGTCTGGCTGAAACAAGGCACAGCGTTAATAGTCAGCGTCAAGGCACAAAGAGACCTTTATGTTCTGAGTTCAGTGCGTATGTCTTGCACGAGAAGATGATAGTTGATGGGCCAGAGCTAGATGGAATGCGAGGAGACCCCTATGTGGCTAGAGAGCAGTGTTTTTTTCGAAAAAGACAGGAAAGGAGGCAGTCATTGTGAAAGATGGACTCTGTTGTGGGTCGTTCTCCCCGAACGCATTGCATCGGAGAGGGAACGCCGACGCGTCGAAATGAAATAGGACTATAAGATATACAAGAGAGGCATTGCGTTGATAAACGAATGCCGGTATCGTCGAGGAGAACCATAAAAAGGCGAGGGAGCAGTTCTAGCAGAAATCCAAAGACACAAAAGCCAGAAAAAAAAGTCTGTTTGTCGTTGTCGTATCTATTGTTTCACAACCGCCACGCTCCTCAATCCCACCAGCCCGTTCCACCATTATATACTCCTAGTATTTCTGTTGTTTATAGACGTGTGTGCGTGTTTATCCCGTGTGTATGAGACGGGAAACGCCAGCCCAGACAGACCCCCTATTATTTCTCCTCTAATGGTGGAAACGAAAGTCCAGGCGCTTGTTGCCCTCGTCCTTGGTCGTCGCCAGGTAGGTCAGGCGCTCGTCCTCTGTCATGGCATTCCACGTGGCGTCGCGCGAGCGGTTGCGCCAGACGTAGTACGCCTTCGTCAGCAGGTAGAGCACAATGTTGCCGCAGGCGATGGACAGCAGCTGGCGGTTGCCGCGGCGGTAGCGCGGGCTGTCGTCGGCGCGGTAGATGTTGGACGAGATGACGCCGCCGGCCTGGCACGCCATGTTGTAGCACGCCGCCGAGACCGTGCGCAGGCGCACCGCGTTGGAGTTGCGCGAGTTCCACGCCACCTGGATCGGGTGCGCGTTGGGGTACGCGAGCAGCACGGTCGTGAGCGCGTAGACGGTCCACCGGCTCACCTTGGTCATGTCCGTGACGTAAAAGTAGACGAGGAACGGCAGCGCCCAGATCTGGCCCACCATGGACGTCAGCGTGAGCTCGCCCCAGATCTCGGCGACGTACGCGAGCGCGAGCATCGTGACGATGTGGCCGACCGTGTAGGGGATCGTCAGCAGGTTGGTCTGGAACGTGTTGAAGCCGAGGCCCTTGAGCGAGAGCGTCAGGTACTGCGCCTGCGGCGTCACGGGGATCTGGAAGAGCAGGCCGATGGCGTACAGCGGCCACAGGTCGTAGTCGCGCAGCGACCGCCACAGCGTGCGCGGCGTGATGGGCTCGCGGTTGTGCATCGTGCTCTTGGTCGGGTCCTCGCGCAGCACGCGGTTGACAATGATCTTCTCCTCGCGCTCCGAGAACCAGCCGACGCGCCCGCGGAACCAGCCGGGCGTCTGGCAGGGCCCCGCCGGCATCAGCACCGCCGACAGCAGGCCGACGACAAAGGTGAGCAGGCCCTCGATGAGGAACAGCCAGCGCCAGCCGGACTTGCCGGCGACGCCGCGCATGTGCAGCAGGCCGTAGGCCAGCAGCGCGGACAAGATGTCGGCGATGCTCATGGCGGTCCAGAAAAACGACAGGCGGATGGACAGCTCAAAGTGCTTGTAAAAGTACGACAGGTACAGGATGATGTCCGGGATGAAGCCGCCCTGCAGGATGCCCAGCAGCGAGCGCGTGGCCAGAAACGACGGCCGCCCCGACAGCCAGAACTGGCTGACGGCCACGATGCTCCACAGGATCATCTGCAGCGGGATCCAGCGGTCCGGGCCCATCCACTTGGAGACGAGCTGCGACGGCAGCTCGGCGCACATGAACGACAGCTTGAAGACGGAGTTGCCCAAGTTGTAGTCTGAAGAGGGGGGGGGGGACAAAGGAGAATTAGTAAATGAGAAAGAAAAAAAAAGAACGCGAGGAGGACTGCACCCACCATTCGTCGTCAAGTGCAGGTCTTTGAGAAAGTTGTCGGTCAGGGCCTGCTGCAGGTTGGAGCGGTCGAGCTCGAGCGACATGAACATGATGCACGCCCAAATCATGATGCGGAAGTCGATCTTGCGGATCAGGCGGCCCTCCTCGCGCCAGGTCCATCGGAACAGCGGGTCGAAGCGGTGTGCGTTCTCCCATTGCGCGGGCGGCTGGTACTTCTCTGCCGTGTCCTTGTCGTCGAAGACGCTGGGCTGCGTGGCAATGCCATCCGGGTCGTAGGACCCGCGCTTCTGCCACCAGAACTGCTTCTCCTTGAGGGGTATCCCGAGCTCGGGAACGCCGGACCGGTTGTCGGAGACGTCCGAGTCCGAGTTGGTCTCTTCCACCGTCGCATTGGCGGTCTTGTCTCTGGTGAGGACGGTCGCCATGGTGACAAGGGGGGGGGGGGGGAAGGCTAGCGGAGGTAGTAAGAGAGAAAGAAGGAGATGCAAAGGGGGAGAATGTGGTTCCTCGTGATGATGTAAGAAACGAAGCTGGGAAGAGGCACAGCAGGAGACGAGAAGAGAAAACAGAGAAGAGAGAAGGGAGAAGGAGGCAAAAGGGGGGAGAGACGTGAGAGTGGCTAGCCCACCGAGTGCAGATTCCTCGGTCAAGAACCACAGACGAGACCCCGGATGTCGATGCCCTCTTTATATATCGTTTTGGGGGCCGTATGAGCATTATCCAGCCCCAGCTCATCCGAGTGCAGTGGTACCCCTCCTAATGCCATTGGTTATTTATCATGGTCTTTTTGTCGTCGGCATGGTGTTGACAAAGAAACCGTTGTCGGTCTCTCCACTCGCTAGAATGTAAACCCGGGGATGGGGGAGGGGGAAAGGGGGGGGGGAGGTTGGCTGATCGGTGGTGTTTGGTCTTGGCGATGGCACAATCGCGAGGGTAACTCCAGCTCAGAGCCCTATTTAGATGTGGGTGTAGGCGGGAGCACTGACGAACACGGCGTCTGCATGTATTGATGGGGCACTTTGCCACGAGCTGGAGAGGGGGGGCGAGGAGCCCGACCAGATGAAAGGCCAACGAGAGGGGGCCATCTGCGGAAAGGGATGGAGACAGGAACTCTTTTGGCGATGGTACGACGACGGAGAACAGAAAAGCTGAGCTACAAGTCTGGGCGAGAAATGATCCAGCGCGGCACCAAACAATATGTCGTCAAAGTGACGATGCATGTCAGATAGATACACAGCTGGATCCTATTGGATGGTCCTTCTTTTCTTCGCTTGGCATCTCTGGCAAACGTCCCGGACTAGGCTTTGCTTGTTATGTGGTTGTCCAGGGTGAGAATAGAGATAGGGCGGTGACCCTACAGTCAGGACGACGTGCAGGGGTGAGGAGGGGAGGAGGAACGCCCTCAAGATGGTTGTCGCGCTGTTTTTCATTGGCATAATACTCTTTGCTGCATTGTTTCCACGGCGTATCCTCCAAGGCAGGGCAAATGGAGAAGAGAAGGGGACAAAGGGCCTGCGGGTAGAGGGCTTACAGTCTAGGCAGGCCTTTTCGTGTCTTCTTTTCTTTTTCTTCTGGTGCCTGTTAGTCTCTTTCCAATATTGTCTTCTCAGTTCATCATTCACCTCACTCGTTACGCACCCATGTGAAGCCTCAATCGCATCACGCAAGACCAAGCCAGCCTTCTCTGATGGCTTGGCAAAGAATTGGCATTCTCTTCTGCTGCTTCTTGTACGGTACATGGCAGTTGTTTTGGAGCGTGGAGTTGTCCCTGGCCGAGCAAGGTATCAAAAAGGAAAGGCTCTGGGATGGGGGAACAGAGAGAGAAACCATGAACGGGAAAGAACCAGAAGAAAGGCAGCCCCTGTCATGACAGATGCAAGCCCGGTGGACCAATAGGCCATGGTCTAGATCCCTTTGGCGTGGGGGGGGGGTCGTATCGGGTATTGTCTTGCTCCTTTTCTTTCTTTGCTTTTTACTGTACTAGCTTTCCACAACGGGAGATGCGAGGGCCGGAACCGACGGTGGACCTCGGGTGGAGATGACGACGATGATAACGGACAGAAAAGAGAAGAGTGCTGCCCCTCGTCTCGTGAGGTACACCTTCTCGCACCCTTGTCTTGGAGGAGGCTGGCTTGCGCCATTGCATGCCTCAATGTCGACGCCGGGTGTGGTGGCTGGAGGTGAATACACCCCCCTGCGTCTGGGTATGCACACACAACAACGAGTGCTCCTGAGGACGGCCACAAGGACATGCCAAGCCCCTCCTGCAGGCATAGAGTATCCAGAGCAGACGTCGCCGTCGGTGTGGTTGTTGGTGATTTTCTTTTCGTTATGGCTTCGTCTCTGATGCCTCCTTGCACTCTTTTTGCCCACTTTCTCTTCTTGGCTCCTCACCTCCCCGTCTCCCCTCCTTCTCTGTGCGGAAAGTTTAGAAGCAGAGATGGCGTTTGTTCGCCCGTCTCTTGGCATCCTTCTGTTACGTCCTCTTTTGGCCCCATTTGTTTTCTTTTCTCTGTCTACATGCATCTCGCCCAAGCCTCCTCGTAGCAGAGACTGCCCCTTCTCCCGATGCCATGGCACAGGGCAGAGCACGTTTTGGTATGGCGTACGAGTGCCTCTGCAAGCGGCATCGAGTCGTGCCTGACATGGCGTGCCTGCGGCCTGGTGATCTGCGTCTCTTTTTCTTCTTTGTTTCTTTGTTGCTTTGCGCCCTGGCTCCTATCTCCCCTGTCCACCCCGCCCGCCGTGTCAATACTAACAATGCTGGTACAATACTCAGTCCTCTCGCCGATCTAGCGCGGCTGAGCCTTTACCCCGGGCCTCTGCTGAGTTCCTTTTTAGGGGAAGGGCTACTGGGACAGCCTGCCTTTTTTATCGAGCCCCAAACGGAGGATAACGGAGGATAACGGTGGATAACGGTGGATAACGGTTTATTATTGGCCGACGCACGAACGTACCCACATCGCCGCCCTCAGCACTTCTGTCCACTAAAAGGCCCTGTAATTTAGCGCGCCCAAAATTTCTAGCTCTCCCCCCATCGCAACCATTTTTTTGTTTACAATCGCTGCACGACAAAAAAAAAATCCAGACGCTTAACGCATTCACGAATACAGCGACATATGAGCTCGTAATGCGTTGGATCGTACGTTGTGAGCATTGTATTATGCGTTGTGTGTTTTTTATTCGACTTGTCTTTGCGAAAAAAAAACTTTCAGGGGCTTCCAGGGGGCCCACATAGCATCACGTGTATCGCTGACTAAACTTTTATTTTGGGCTAATTACGGTGTTGTATTCTTACTCCACCAGGGCTCGATAAAAAAGGCAGGCTGTCCCAGTAGCCTTTCCCCTTTTTGGCTTCCCTCCCTCGCTCTCACGGGTGCTCTGTTTCCCGCCTTCAAAAACACAGGAAACTGAGCCGGATAGATCATACTGTTGACGCTTAGTCTCTGTTCTAGAATTTGCTCTCCGTGGAACTTTTCGTCCTGTCAGACCCCCTGTCCCTCGTCCGGCCATCGCTTGGCTGGGTTTCCTGTTTACTTTTTTCTTCTTTTTCTTTCTTTTTCTCCTTCTAATACTTAGCCATCCGTTTCTTGGCGCCATTGCTTCGCCGCAGCCACAAAACATTCTCTTCCCTCCCACCCATCTCTCTTCTCCTCTCGTATCCAGGTTGTGTCATATTGCGTGACGCTACGTTCGTGATCGCCCGCACTACTGACGCGACCGTCCAATCCTCCCACCCGTCCAGTCCTTCCAGCCCTCGAACCCCATCTAAACCTTCTTTTACCAATCCGCCGTGTCCCATCGGCACCCTCCGTGCTCTGTTGCGCCGGCCTTTGCCTTTTGACATCGGTCATGTAGTCTGCCGCTACGGTGGTAGCCACCCCTCCCTTTTCACCCACCCAATAGCCTGCCTTGCCCTTTTTCTTTCTTTGTTAACCGCCTTCCGGTTTCTTGCCCTGGTAGCCAGTCACGGCTCTGACCAGTTGACGGGACGAGGTCGTTCGTTTCCCGAGTTCCGTCGTGTTGAGCACGCCAGAGCGGCCGAATTCCGTTCGGTTTCTTTTCTCCCCCGGAGCTTTCCTTCTTTTCTGTTCCTTCCCCCACGCCGTGAACAAAATGAGGCTGAGGGGGCATAATGCGGATTGTGCCATGGAGCGGGAGATGGCGAACAGCAAAAGAACCCGAACACAAAGCGGCAAATTCATGATGGGCTTTGATGTGGAAGAGGGGAGGAATATTCGAACCAGAACAGGAAGTTTTTATAAAAAGGAGAATAAATCAAAA
Organism: Ophiostoma pallidulum; assembly: GCA_019925425.1. NCBI lineage: Eukaryota > Fungi > Ascomycota > Sordariomycetes > Ophiostomatales > Ophiostomataceae > Ophiostoma > Ophiostoma pallidulum. The sequence goes on along the minus strand of JADHKO010000227.1, from coordinate 32,993 downwards.
TCAAGAGCCAAGACGCCAACATCCGCCCAGACAATCACCAGGCGCCTCGATGTCGGCAGAAAACAAAGCCTTCCCTTAAACATAACCCTGGCGTATCACAGCCATCTTATTACTTATTGACAGTTCAACGAATGAGTCTTGTGAACCATCCGGAAGACGGAGATTCAAAGCAGGCCGTTTCTAGGTGCATATCCAATGGCCTCTCCTCCTGGTCTATCAAAGCTTTTATGCTGCAGCTGGCAGGCTTTTAGAGGGAGAAAAAAAAGAAAAAGAAAAGAAAACGGAGATTGAACGGCCCCCGCTTCCATGCGTGATTACCACTCCCAAAGCAATCATGACACACTGCCACCAGATGGTATTTTTGCTTTCTGTTCTCCGTCCTCTAATGCTTATTGTCCTCGGCCTTCACCTGCTGTGTCGTTCTCTCCCCCTCTGGCCAATAGGGTCGGCCACAACAAAAAAGACATGACCAATGCACTCGGAGGGTCGACCTCGGCCGTCCATTCGACCCGGGCCCCGACCTCCCCTCCTCCTAGAGGACAAAAGCCACCGACGTGCAGTCCTCCACGTAGTGTGCAGCGAGCGCGAGGGGTTTGCCAGTCCTTGCCGTCTCATTCCGCAGCCGTCGTTATCGTTCTCGCTCCCCCCCTTTTACGTAGGTAGTTTGTACCGCACCACCATCAGGGCATCTCGAGTCTTGGGGCCAAAAGGTGTCATCCGCACGTGCCAGTTCGTCGTCGGGGAGGGGGCAGCGAAGAGCACACCTCAGGACGGCCGGCTGTATAAGAAGCCAAGCAAGTGTCTTGGGGGTTTCTGTCTGTCTCCGTGGTGTAAACATCCCCCTTGCCCATCTGCACCCGATCCAAAGCAATTCTTGCCAAGTCGTTGATACCCTTTTCTGGGATCGTTCCATCCGTCTCCTGTGTTCTTCTCCAAGACAACCCTCATCCCCTCCCTCACAATGGCGCCTAGTGCTGTCGAGACTGCCACCGCGGCCCCCTTGGAGCCCATCGCCGTCACCAAGACGGCCCCGGCTTCGGTTCACCGGGAACCACTGAAGCCTACGGGTGCGCTCGACGCGTTCAAGTCGTTTGACGTGACGCCGACCATTGGCCGCGAGTTCCCCGAGGCCAACCTGGTCGACTGGCTGAACGCTCCCAACTCGGACGCGCTTCTGCGGGACCTTGCCATTGCAAGTATGTCACTCTGGAGATGTTCCTGGGTTGTTTCTCTTGTCCCCTGGCATCCGGAAAACTGACCTCGTCCCCCCCCCTTCCGTCCCCCCCCTCCCCCCACAGTCTCGCAACGCGGCGTCGTCTTCTTCCGCAAGCAGTCCAACCTGACCAACGAGCTACAGAAGAAGCTGATCCTGCGCCTTGGCGAGCTGACGGGCCGGCCGGCAACGTCGACGCTGCACATCCACCCGGTCCTCAACTCGGAACGCGAGCTCGGCGGCGAGGACCCGGAGATCAGCACCATCAGCTCCGTGCAGCACGACAAGTACTACAAGAAGCTCTTTGCCGACACCGAGCTCAGCAAGAAGAAGCAGACGCGCGCCCAGTGGCACAGCGACATTGCCTTTGAGCCCGTGCCCGCCGACTACACGTCGCTGCGGCTCGTGCAGCTGCCCAAGACCGGCGGCGACACGCTGTGGGCGTCGGGCTACGACATCTACGACTCGCTCAGCCAGCCGTACCAGGCCTTCCTCGAGACGCTCAGCGTCACCTTCCACCAACCCGGCTTCCAGCAGGTCGCCGAGCGCGGCGGCTTCGCGCTCTACGACAAGCCGCGCGGCGCGCCCGAGAACGTCGGCCGCGAGCTCAAGGCGGTGCACCCGCTGGTGCGCACGAACCCGGTGACGGGCTGGAAGAGCGTGTTCCCCGTGGGCGGCCACGTGTCGCACATCAACGGCGTCACCGAGGACGAGAGCAAGGCGCTGCTCACCTGGTTCCAGGACCTGCTCTACCGCAACCACGACCTGCAGGTGCGCTTCAAGTGGCAGAACGAGAACGACATTGCCATCTGGGACAACCGCAGCGTCTTCCACACGGCCACCTTTGACTTTGCCGGCCAGGGCGACCGCTTCGGCAACCGCGTCGTCGGCCTGGGCGAGCGCCCGTACTATGACCCGCAGAGCAAGTCACGCCGCGAGGACCTGGGCATCGAGTATGGACAGTAGGGTAGAGACACATACATTGAGAGCGGTCGTTGGGGGGGAGTTGCTAGTTTGTAAGGTTTGCCACATGAAATACATGGATACATTTAAATATCAAGACGCTGCCAGGACATGTGTGTGAAAGTAGATGGGCCTGGCCTCTCATCGGACTGTGGTTTTTGTTTTGCTTTCCACCCAACAGTAAAGATGATCTTCGTCCACCTTGATTGTACTTCCATCCTACCAGAGGCACGCTCGCTGCTATACCGACACTGTTCTGGCCTCCGCCGTTATATAAATAAAAAACATTATGAGTAAAGAGACGCCGCCGCCCACGCCCCCCTCGACAGACAATCGGCCTTGCATCGTGCCAGAACCCCTAGCTGGACGGTTTCCGGCCCTCGTCTGTCCTCGCGGCTCCCCGACCGTTGGTGCTGCTGCTGCGGCCGCCACCGTCTCGGCCGCCGGTGTCGGCCAGCGTGATGTCAAAGTATACGCTGTACACTTCCGGCTCTGCATACTCGAGGTCGACCTTTTCCTTCTTCACCACCACCGCGATGCGGTACCAGCAGTGCTTGTTGCTGCCGCTGCTCCGCCTGGCGCCCACCGTTGTCGAGCTCGCCCCTGCCGTCGAACTCGCCGTCGAACCCGGCCCCAGCTTCTCGGCCCCCGACCCCACGTCCACCATCACGTAGTTCGGCAGCTGCGTCAGGTGCGGGCAGATCATCTCCAGGTCCGCCCACATGTAGCTGTTGTTGGGGGCGCGCCGCAGCAGGATCATCTCGGTCTCGCGCGGGTATGCGTCCTCGAGGAAGACGACAAACTGCGGCTCCTGCTGGTGGAAGCGGTACTGGCAGAGCACGACAAAGTTGACGCGCGTCGACGGCACGCCGAGGTCGTCGCCGGCGCTTCCGACCAACCCGACACCACTACCACCACCCGGACCACCACCGTACTGGTTCGTGTCGCGCAGCGAGACGCCGCAGCGCAGCGCCAGCACCATGTCGTAGCGCGTCCACATGTACGCCTTGGGCCGCACAAACAGGCGGTCCTGCACGTCCCACAGGTGCGACGGCGCCGTGTCCTTGAGCGTCACATATGCATTGCCGAGACCGTGCGGCCGCACGTGGATGGACGACTGCCGGAACGTCTCCGGCGTCACCGTGTTGGACGGCCGCTTGTCGATCAGGATGTACCAGTCCGTCACCAGGAACCCGCGCATCTGCCGCACGTCTTCCGGCTTCAGCACTGCCATGCCCGCGTCCCAATCGCGCTGGAACAGGTTCGGCCCGATCTTGACCAGGAAGATGCCCACAAAGCTGCCATACTGGCTGCCCACCAGCAGCAGGTACTGGCTCACCGGCGCTGTCGCCCCCGCCGCCGCCGATGCCGGTGCTGCCGCTGGACGGTATACCAGCCGCAGGTACACGGACCCAGACACAAAGAGGCCGCGGTTCGTCACCGTAAAGTTCTCAAAGTCGTCGGCAAACGGGTGCAGGCTGGCGAACTCGGCAAAGGGCACCGGCGACGGCGCAAACAGGCACAGCTCCCGCCGCTGGCTCTTTTTGCTGGATGGCGCGGTGTCGGACGCGGCGTCGGACGCGGCGACAGTTGGTAACAGCGATCCGACGGGCGATCGGGGGCGGCCGTTCTTGACAGGCGGGGCCAGAGGTACGTTGACTGCCGAGACCGGCATCATGACTGGAGATTGCGACGCCACCATCGGTGGCCCCGGCGTTGCCGAAGCGAAGCTGGGATTGGGCCCATGTGCATCGAAGTCAGTGACGCGGATGTACGGGTTGCCGACGGCCCGAGGGACCGACGGTGTTTCCTTTAATTCCAGTGGTGTGACCACCGGTGCAACCGCCGCCCCGGACGCAGACTCCGGCAGCGGCGCGCGCCAGGCAAAGATGGTCAGGTCGCTGTTGCGCTTGACGATCTCCTCCTGCAGGCGGCGGAAGGCCTTGGTGCCCTCGCCGTAGGCCAACGGCATGTTGATGTCAAAGATTCCGAGCAGACAGTAGGCCGTGTCCTCGGTGCGGGTGGTCTCGCGGTTGGAGGCCCAAGACATGCGGCGGGCGAGCGAGTAGCTGGTGGGGTGGGCCTGGCCGGAGAGGACGCGGCGCGGGATGTTGGTGCGCGTAAAGATGGCGTCGATGAAGGCCATCTTGGGCCCGCGGCAGATCCATTCGCCGTCGTAAAAGAAGAGGTGGCGCGGCGCGACGAGCTCCTGCAGGGTCCAGCCGCGCGTCCACCAGCGGCTGGCAAAGATGGCCTTGGTGGCCGCATCGCGAGGCACGTCCTCGAGATAGGCGACGCAGACGGCGGCGTCGCGGTACCACTGGTACATGGAGTTGATGGCCTCGGTCAGGTCGGCGCTGCTCGACTTGTCGATGCAGCATGTGTCGATCCATATGTAGCGGTGGGAGAGGCGCTTGGCGAGGGCGGCAGCGCGCAGGATCTTTTTGTAGCCGCGCTTGGCTCTGATCTTGGACGACGCGGACGAAGGCGACAACAGCGACAGGTTGTACTCTGTCAATGAGACCTCCTCGGGACCCCAGGTGTGCGACAGAATGAGATAGGACGGGACGTGGGGCGGGAAGAACTCCTTGATCTCGAGGGAGGACGTGTCGATGAACCTCATGATGGGCAGCAGGTAGCTCTTTTGGTCTTTGTTTCGTCTCTTCTTCTTTCTTTTCGTCTGTAGAATCTTCTTTTTCTTCTTTTTCTTCTTTTTTTCTTTCTGTTCTTATATACTCCTGTTTTCTCTCACCATCTGTAGTCTCTTGGATTGCGATGCGTTCAGGATCGACTACCTCACCCTTTCAGCCTCACAACACAAAGTGCTGGCATCTTTTCAAGAGCCGCCTCACATCAAAGCCCAAGCGACCGAGCGCGGTGCTTGGCCATTGGCTAGCCATGGGTTGGAACAGCGGTTCGGCAACGCGAATCCTTCCTGCACCGCCCACCATCGCAGACCATCGCATGCAGGTTTGCCTAGCACGAGCGAATCGTTGGGCAGGGATCTTGCTGCGCAGGGGGCAGTGCATTCTTCCTCCCGACAGTGCAACTCGGCGGCTAAAGGGTGGTTCATGGAACGACTGAAGTTCGGTGTGGTAGCGAGCGTGACTCTGGTATCTGATCCTAGCAAAGAAGAAACTACAAGAAGAAGATGAAGGCGGAGACAAAAGAAGATGATAGAGCAGACGAAGACGGAAAAGAAGAAATTTAAAAAAACAAGCCCTGATACTCCCGTGGTGACAGCCCCTATCCTTGCACAACCCCCCAAGACCCAAGCCGCAGATCCCTCGAAACTCCCCGTCTTTCTCTTTTTTTCTCCCCTCCCTGTTTACCCTGTATCCACCCCGTCTATCCTGTTTACCGCCCCCCCCCCCATCCTTACTCGGCACGCCCAATCTGCTCCGACCTTGTACCGAGACGCGTAAACGATGGCCGCGACGGCGACGTCGGCGACGCCGGCGCCGCAGAGACGACCGTCGACGCCGCGGCCATCGGCGCCGCCGACCCGGCCGCGTCCTTCTCCTCGTATACGGTAATGTCGGTCGTCACGGCCACCACGTTGCGGGGCGACTGCGCGCCGGTGCCGCGGTCGGCAAATGCGCCACGCGACGACGAGATGCTGGTGGTCTTGGTCGCGCGGGGTGCTCCTTCTGCTGCTGCTGCTGCTGCTGCGTCTGCGGACGGTCTCCGTGGCTGCTGCTGCTGTGGCTCCGACGGCGAAGTTGCGCCGGACCGGGAGCCATGGTGGGCGGCGGTGGGCATCGCGCTGCTGGCCGACCGGGACAGGCCGCCGCCGCTGCCTCCGTCGCTGTCGCTGCTGCGGTAGTCGAGGTGGTGCTGCAGCTCCAGCTTTCCTCCGCCGCCGCCGCCGCCGCCACCGCCACCGCCGTAGCCGCTCTCCAGGATGCGCGCCTCCGACTCGGACGACAGGCGGCCCTTGGACCCGCCACCGCCGCCGCCACCGCCGCCCGCGGCGCCGCTCATGACGACGGCGGCGGCGACGACGACGGCGGCGGCCTTGGCCTTGGCCGACGACGTGCCAAAGGTGGAGTTGCCGGTCGCGCCGGCGCCGTCGCGGCTCCGCTGCAGGGCGGACGAGTTGGGCGAGGTCTGGCTCAGGACAAAGGCGGTGGGGCCGCCGCCGTACTGGGTGTTGAGGGCGCTCATAAAGGGCTTGAGGCAGGGCATGGTGGCGGCGATGACGGCGTAGCACAGCTCGATCTGGGTGCAGACGGCGGCGAGGACGCCGTGCAGCGAGGGGTCGGCGTCGACGTCGCTGTAGCGCAGGGCGCGGCGCAGGTAGTAGAGGCGCACGGCGGCGACCAGCACGACGGGCAGGCGCAGGCCGTAGGCGATGACGACGACGGACTTCTTGCGCCACGACAGCTGCAGGTCGCGCACGAGCCACACGCCGCCGACAAAGAGGGCGATCTCGGTGAGCATGTCCATGACGGTGACGGCAATCCACCGAGCATACTGGGAGAGAAGGGGAGTCAGTGGGTGGGGGGGAGAAGAGGAGAGGACAGCAACAGCACATACCGTGGACGTTGCACAGCCTGGCGTCGCGCCGTTCCAGGGCTGGGACAGATCGCAGCGCAGCGCCACGACAAAGAGCGAGACCACCAGGTAGACGGCGGCGGCGGCCAGCAGCAGGCGGGCCATGACGGCGTGGGACGGGTCGCGCGACAGGCGCATCAGCAGCAGGGCGATGGAGCTCTTGGTCAGCCACATGCCGACGAGGAACAGCTGGTCGCTGGCGTAGAGGTCGCGCTGCCAGCGGGCCAGGGCGGCGGTGGCGGCGTCCATCGAGAGGCCGGCGGTGGTCTCGCCGAAGCCGTGGGCAATGGCGAGGAACACGACGACCGACTGCAGGAGCGTCACGAGCATGCTGAGGCCGGCGGCGTAGTCGTCGCGGCCAAAGGAGGCGCGGCACTCGATGCGCACATAGGTGCGGATGAGCAGCGAGATGACGCCGAACACGAGCCCCAGGCTGGCGGTGATGGCGAGCACGCCGCCCTGGTCGGTGGACGTGACGGCCTTGAGCGGCGGCAGGATGGCGGAGGAGTTCATGGCCGAGGTGTCGATCGATGATCGGATGAGAATAGAGCGGAGGGAGTGAGGGTGGGAGAGGGGAGAGGGGAGAGGGGAGAGGGGAGAGAGGGTTTATGGCAAGGACAAAGATGTGATCATGAAGAGAGACGAGAGAACCAAAAAAAAGCAAAAAGAATTTGATGAGAAGATCCTCCAAAAACGAGAAACGGAGAAGGAGGTCGGGACACGGAGGGGGTAGATATTGGGCAAGAAAGGTCGACGAGAAGGCCCGGTCGGTCGAGAAGGTAGAGACTGATAAAAGGGAGGAGGAGGCGGGAGAGGAAGATGAGACAACCGGACGGGCAGCCTCTCGCTTTTTTGTTCCTGCCAAACGGTCTGCGTCCCGTCACAAGAAACCAGACCAAGTCGAGAGAGACAGCAGGTAGCAAAGGGCAAAAGATAAGTGTTGATGCTGCTACGGGGAGGGTGTGGGCGAGACGAGGGCGGCAAGGTGAGGAGGGCGGAGTCCAATGACGATCATCCGCTGGATGGGGGGGGGGGGGGGAGTGTACCCCCAAAGGAGGATTCAGAAAGGGGAAAAAAGAAAAGAAAAAAAAGATTCAGAACAGAAAGGAAAGTGGACTTTGGAGGGGATGGGCTCAGGAACAGGCAAACAACGAGACAGACAAGTGTGGGACACCAGAAGTGACAGGGGAAAAGTCCAGCAGGCGAAGGCGCTGTCGTGAGACATGCAGGACGTGGCCCCGAGAACATGCTACACTTTGATTGACTGCATGGAGAGAGAGTGGGTGTGTCTGTGTATAAAAAATAAAGGCAGAGAAAAAGAGACAAGAAAAAGCAAAAAAAGAGGGCAGGCTGAGAGATGCCCAGTGCCTTTGGGGAAAGGGGAGCAAGAAGCGGTGTACATGGGATCTCCGTGCTTGATCGTTGCTTTCGCTCGTATCTTCAGCTCTGGGCCGCCGCCGGTCAGCCGGGTTGAAAAGCAGAAAAAGAAACGACGTTGGAAAGCGTTTGACGTCCAGCAGAGGATACGGAGGGACGGTTGCTACAAGTTGCTAGTAGTGACCGGCACGGCCAGAGGCACGGAGATCGAGACAAGCTGGGAAGGTCTCAGGGCAGATCGTTTACGGAGACACTAGGCTTGGGAGACGATAGAGGGAAGGGAGAGAGAGAGAGAGAGGGGGGGGCGAGTGGTTAGAGGCAAAAAGGAAACGATATCAGAAAGAAGGAGAACAGAAAACCAGGATTGGCCATCGAGGCGGGCGAACGAGGCAAGAGAGCGACGTAAGGGAGGAAGAGGGCCCCATGGACGGCACTCGGCAGTAGGTAGAGTTGTGCGAGACGAGGAGGGGAGACATGGACGAGTGGAGATGGGAAAGAAAGAAAAAAAGAAAAAAGGAAAAAAGGAGAAAAAGAGAAAAAGAGGAGACAGCCTCACGGGAAGGTCCCTCACATGAGCAGACTCGCAGAGGACGCCGAACTCGAGCGGCAGTGCCAGGAACTGGCGAGAGCGAGCGAGCGCTGGCCAGCGTGAGACATGTGGCGGGGCCGGCCTCTCTGTGAAAAAGACGGGAGGCGAGGCGAGACAGCACGGGCCTGGGAAAGAGAGCAATGCCCGCGAAGGGCGTACTCGTACGGAGCACATTGTCGTATCTAGGGACGCGCTCGTATTTTGTGAGAGATCTTCCTCGTAAGTGATCGGCATGGCTGCGGGTGGAGACGGGACTCGCAAGGTGTCTCGGGGGGAGTCGTGGGAGTCGTGGGAGTCGTGGGATTGGTGTTGCTACGGAAAGAATATCCACCATGTTTTCTTTTTGCTTTTCTTTTTTTTCTCGTTTTTCCCGTTTTTCGTTGTGTCTCGCGGGGTCATGCCTGCTTGCTTCAGCCACCGACTGTCGTCCTGCTCCGCACAAAATGAGAGAAGAGAGGAAAAGGACGGGCGTGGCCCATGGGTCTCCGAGACCGCCCATCTTGCTCGTCGTGTGTTGTGCGTCCAGGCCGGACGAGGTGACGTTCACAGTTACGGGGTATGCGTGACAGAGAACACACCCCTTCTACGAATACTCGTCCTCGCATGTCGTCCTCCGTACTCCGCACTCTGCCCAAGCTACAGCCCGGCCAAGGGAGGCAAAACCAGCAGTTAGAGAGGGCACTCCCGTCGATCCCGTCTACTTAGGGCAAGGGGCGGCTTGTGGTGACAGTCCGGCCACCGTCCGGTCGAAAGCTGGTGGAAAGCTGGTGGCGTTTTGGTTCGTTTAACTTTCACAAGCCTGGTGTTTCTTTCTCAGAGACCAACCGCAGGGACGCTACCAAGCGGGATGTGAGCAAGGGGGGGGGAGAGAGAGAGAGGAGGAGACGTGGGGGAGAGAGGACGACCGAGGACGGAAGGGAGGGCGTCAAAGACGACCCACATCGCAAAGTGTCTGGTGAGCTGCGCGCCCCTTGCAGGTCTCCCTTGCGTTGACCGCCACGCCAAGACGTGACGAGTTTGATTTGGCAGAAGAAAGAAGGTGACTGGGAAATGAGGGAGTCGAGAGGGGAGGAGGAGGATATGGGAAGGAAAGACAAGGAAAAAGAAAAAAGAAAAAAGAAAAAAGAAAAAAAGGGATACCAAAGAGGAGGGAGGAGAAATGTGAAGTTGAAGTGAGAAGGAAAAGAGAAAATAGCGCGAAAAAGAAAAAAAGATAAAGTCCGGACGAGACACACTGCCGGACCCGTCACTTAATTCTCCGACTGCTAAACGGCCCTGTATGTCGTGGTAGCCGCAGGAAAGTAGGGGACGATAAGGGTCAACAAGACGCAAGATGCAGGTTGAGGTTCCAGGGGTTTTGGGGAGAAAGAAAGATGGAGAGAGTGAGAGAGAGAGAGACAGCGTGCGATGTGTGACGGCACTTGCCGTGTCGGGCCATTGCTGTCACCCTTTGCAAAGAGACGGGCAGAAAAAGAAAAAAAAGAAAAAAAAAGGGGGAATTTGACCTTGCAAGCGCTCAGCAAAAAACACCAAAAAATAATTGAGAGTTCGAAGTTTGCTTCCGTCTTGGAAGCGCATCAGGATTTGAGCCCGATGCGGGGGTCGAACCCGCAACCTTGAGATTAAGAGTCTCACGCTCTACCGATTGAGCTAACCGGGCGTTCGATCTCATTGTTGGAAGACTGGTGCCCCTTATTTGTGTCCATGCGGGCAAGTGCGGCCGCTGCTGCTCGCCTCATCACGTGCAGAGCGTGGTGGATCAACGGGACCAATCACGAGAGGCCTTTCAAGGACGCTCCCAAAAGGCGGACAACATGCACTGCGGCCACGGCGGACGCATTGTCAGACCATCTGCAAACGCGACAATGTCAAGGCGGTCCACCGGGCATCCCTGCTGCGACGCTGATAAGGCGATGAAAAAGAGAAAAGACGGCCAGGCGTGCCGCGCCGCCGGAAGCAGCGTTGCATAGTCAGGACAGCGAAAGGAAATCCTACGACGTACGGAGTAAGATACCACTCTGTCCAGGGCCATCCCCCCACTGTGCATCCCCTGGTGCATCGATCGGGACCTGACCCATGGCACCTGGGATAGTCGATGCCGTCATGGCACCTGCCGACAGAGCCAGCAGTTTACGCCTTGGACCGATGTGCTTCTCTTGGTTTTGCGTCTGCGCCAGGCGAGGCCAGGTCGGGCCCCTGTCCCACTGTCACCCGGTTGCCAAGCACGCTGGTACATGGTAGGCGTCGCTGGGCGCCGCCAGAGGACAGTGCCGTGGCAAGAGATGGGGGGGGGGGGGGCGCGACTGAGCGTCCCTTGCATCTGGATGTGGCCTGTTACCGAGGGAGGGCGCAGGAAAAGTCAACGCCCACAGCGTCGTATCGTTCGCTGTCAAGCTGAACCCGTTTGCTCGGCGCAAGGGGTGCTTGCTAGCTCAGGACTACGTCGTACTCCGAACGCATAACACTTCGCAGTGGCTGGGGGAACTGACAGTCTAGCCCGCTTCCCTCCCCTGGCGCCCGCGAATCTGCCCCCCCCCGCGCCCTGGCCTGCCTTTTTAGGGCCGTGCCATACTGCATGTGGGAAGGATCACCGGCAAGACAGCCGCGCCAGGGAGGGGAGACAGCTTGTTTGGTGGACGTGATCAACATGATGGGCGGCGCTGGTCGAGGCACAAAGTACGACGCAAGACTTTGATGTCCTCTGGATATGACGACGCGACTGCGAGCACGCAAAGCCTCGACAAGCACGAGCCTCTTTCAGTCACCCCAGTCACCCCAGTCACAGGCCGCCGACGCCCAGGCTTGGCCGGCCACTGAGATGATTAGCCTCTTTCGTAGCATGTCTTGGACGATCACCTTTTTGTTTTTGCGTTTTGAGAGGTAAGATTTTGGACCGGCAAAGCGGCCATCTGAACTGAACTGAGACAGAGCTAGGAGGCGACGATGCAAGGGACAGGAGGAGAGCGAGAGTGGGAGAGAGAGAGAGAGAGAGAGAGAGAAGAAAAAGAAGAGACAAAAAAGAAAAGAAAGAGGAGAAACAAGAGAAACAGGAGAAAAAGAAAAAAGGGGGAAAAGGGACGCGTATCCAGAGACCAGAAGAGGAAATAAACAATGCCCATCAGACAAAGATACGCTCGCGCGGTGCACTCCGCGCGGTGCACGCCTGACGCGTTCCTTTTCTTTTTCTTTTTCTCGCTGTGAATCTCACGAGAAACACGGGACAGCCGGGACCCCGAAGGGTAGACCAAAGTGGCGGGCGAGAAAAAGAAGAAAAAAAGATGAGAAGCACCCCGAGACACCCCGAGAGATGGGACGGCAAACCTGTGCCTGTGACGTCGTGCGTCTCGTGGACGGCACTGCACTGTCCGAGAACATGGTCAGCAGGAATGGCAAGGGAGACAGGCAAGACAGGCAAGACGGGCTACATGCTCCGGGTGTCGGCTCGCATGATACGCCCGACTCGTCCTGATACGGCCACGACGGATGTGGTCCTGGCTGCTATCAATAGTGTAATGCACGTCCAGGACAGGGGTCGACAGCGATCGGGGGGGGGGGGGGACATGCTAGGTCAGGAAACAAACGTGGCTGATCTCTTTCCCAAGAAAGTCGAGGACGTCGAGAAGAACAAGGGGACGGGAGGCCAGCAGAGCTGCACGAAAACCACACCGGCATGAACTGGTTCGTCCAGTCAGACCAAACAGGCCAGGCTGCGGTGGTGCTATGCAAGGGGCCGCGGCCGTCTCCCAGCAGCCCGTCCAGAACGAGCGAGCTGCCGGGCTGTTGTTTCGCCTCTTGCCGTGGCTGCCTGCAGGCCGGGATGCCTCCCCGGGTGTCTGGTGTCTTGCCACCCCATCTGGGCAGTTCGTCCAGCCATCGTCGTCCCGCTGATCGGTTTCTGTCGGCCTGTCGGCCTGTCTTGCCTGCATGTCTTTTTGTCTGCCGCTCGGCGCCATGGCTCCAGCCTCTCCCTCTGCCGGGACGTCTTCCCAGCCTGCCGATGCCACGGGGGGGAGGGGGGATGTGCAGAGCGGACTGACTGACTGATCGACTGGCCACTAAATGACAGACAGAAAAAGAAAAAAAAGAACAAAAGAACAAAAACGGTGCAGGACTCTCTGTCAAGAGACGGGTCCTGGTGAGTCGGGGGAGCAGTCGAGCCTGGGCCGGGCTGGGCAGCTGTTAGCTTTCATTCTAGCTCTTGTCTTTTTTACTTTTTTTCTTTCCTTCTTTCTTTTTCCCCTCGCTCTCTCTCCCAAATCTGCTTCCCTCCTCCCTCCTCCACCGTCCTCCGTGTCTTGTCCCACCCTCCACACATCCCTCTCCCACGATTCCCATTGGCCTGCTGCTCCAACCCTACCCTCCCTCCCCCCATCACGGTTTGATCCTGTGTTCTTCCATTTTTGTTTTTCGTATTCCCCTCCCCCTTCTTCGTCTTTTTTTTTCTTTTCTTTTCCCTTCTCCCACCCTTTGTACTTTCCCGGCTCTCGTCTCCCTCAGTTCCGGAACTGTCTGTCACTTCTCACTTGCATGCTTTGGGATCCCTCCCTCCCTCCTCCCTTGTGATAAACCAAGGCACACTCTCTCTTCCTCTCCTTCTTCCTCCTCTCCCTCCCCTTTCTTCTCCTCGGTCTTCTTTCGTCACACTCTGTCTTTTTTCCCTTCCTCCTCCTTCTCGCCCCCTTTTCTAGCCTTGTGCTTTTCTTACTCTCTCTCTTCCATTCTTGCCGTCCGTTCCATTCTTTCTCCCCCCCCCCTCCCTTCCACCTCCTTTAATACTCAATGATCGTCCTCTGTTTTTCCCATCTGCTTCTTTTATCAGCTCCAAGTGCCCTCCTATTTTACTCTCCTCCCCTCCCTTTCCTCCCCCATTGTCTCCATTTCCCACGTTGCTATTGATTTTTTTCATTCCCTGCTCACTCGCTTCTCCTTACGGGCCCATCTGTCTGGTTCCCCCATTTCCACAGAGCATTCCCAGTTGCCTGGGACTCACTTCCGGCCATCTTGCCCTAACTGTACCATCTCTCCTTTTATCTCGCACTTCCATCTCTTCTCCTGTCCCCTTCTCCCCTTGTTTCCATAGACTTTCCATCTACCATCTTCCATCTTTGTGCCCTTCTGCCCTTCCTCTCATCCCGTCATCCCACTCCCGCCCTCACACTTCATCATGTCGGACAGCAGTAGCAACAAGGAGTACATCGTCGAGGTGTCCTCCGACGCCCAGGTCTTTGAGATGGACAAGCTCGACGCAAAGGGCGGCACCGAGTCCGACGCCCGCGACATGCAGATGCTGGGCCGCACCCAAGTTCTCAACGTAAGTCTTTGGAAAGGAGGCAAAATAGAGAAACCGTGCTGTCCACGCCTTGCTGACACCCTCGTCCCACCGTGCAGAGAAACTTTCGCTTCCTCTCCACGCTCGGCTTCGCCTGCACGCTCATGAGCACCTGGGAGATCGCGCTGATGACCAGCGTCTTCGGCCTCCTCAACGGCGGCAAGGCCGGCCTCATCTGGGGCTACCTCATCGTCTGGATCGGCTACCTGCTCGTCTTTGCCTCCATTGCCGAGATGGCCTCCATGGCGCCGACCTCGGGCGGCCAGTACCACTGGGTGTCCGAGTTCGCGCCGCCGCGCTACCAAAAGTTCTTCAGCTACACCATCGGCTGGGTCTCCGTGCTCGGCTGGCAGACGGGCCTCGCGTCGCTGGCCTTCCTCGCCGGCACCATGATCCAGGGCCTGCTGGTGCTGCTGCACCCGTCCTACGTCTTTGAGAACTGGCACGGCACGCTGCTGGTCATCGCCATCACCGCCTTCTGCATCATCTTCAACACCTTTCTGGCCGGCCGCCTGCCCGTCGTCGAGGGCACCGTGCTGGTCGTGCACGTGCTCGGCTTCTTTGCCGTGCTGATCCCGCTGTGGGTGCTGGCGCCGCGGTCGACGCCCGCCGAGGTGTTTGGCGAGTTCCTCAACCTCGGCGGCTGGCCCACCATGGGCGTCTCCTTCATGGTCGGCCTGCTGTCGCCCGTGTACACGCTGATCGGCGCCGACTCGACCGTGCACATGTCCGAGGAGGTGCGCGACGCGTCGCGCGTGCTGCCGCGCGCCATCATGTGGGCGGCCACCATCAACGGCTCCATGGGCTGGATCATGCTCATCACCTTCTGCTTCACCATGGGCAACGACGTGCTGGCCATTGTCGAGTCGCCCACCGGCTACCCCTTCATCCAGGTCTTCTACAACGTCACGCAGAGCCTCGGCGGCACCTCCGTCATGACCGCCATCCTCATCGTCAACATCACCTCCGCCTGCATCAGCACCGTTGCCACCGTCTCGCGCCAGACCTGGTCCTTTGCGCGCGACGGCGGCCTGCCCGGCGCCGCCTACATCGCCCACATCAAGCCCGGCTGGAACATCCCGCTCAACGCCGTGCTGCTGACCTTTGCCATCACCAGCCTGCTGTCGCTCATCAACATCGGCTCCACCGTCGCCTTCAACGCCATCGGCTCCCTCGCCGTCAGCGCCCTGCTCGGCACCTACCTCATCTCCTTCACCTTCCTCATCCACCGCCGCCTGCGCGGCGCGCCCCTGCCCACCCGTCGCTGGTCGCTCGGCCGCTGGGGCCTCGCCGTCAACGTCGGCGCCGTCGTCTTCCTCGCCGTCGTCTGGGTCTTTGTCTTCTTCCCCCAGGAGACGCCCGTCACGGTCGAGACGATGAACTGGAACGTCGTCATCTTCTGCGGCACCATGATCTTTGCCGTCGTCTACTACTTTGCCTACGGCCGCAAGCACTACAACTCGCCCGTGGCCCTCGTGCGCCGGGACGACTAGAGGTGGTCCGGTCGTATCTATCTCGGATGCTTGCGCCTGCGTTTGATGTGTGCCTCTCCCTCTCCCCCTCTCCCCCTCGCCCCCTCTTCCCCCTCTTCCCCCTTCACAGCCACACACACTCCTTTTCCCCCTGTATCTTCCGGTCTTGCCTCCTTTATGTGCTTTTATTTAGTCTTGTTCTAGAGCCCCTTGATGGGACACGGATGGTTTTTTGTCTTTTTGTCTTTTTGTCTTTCTATCTTTCTGTCTTTTTGTTTTTATATGTTTTCGTCTTGTTGTTGGAACCACCCCTTGCGTGTTTGATGTATGATCTCCCCAGCCGCTTGTAATTTTTTAAGGGAAAGAAAAGAATGTTCTGTTTGGCTATCTGCTTTTACTATCGATCTGTACCAAGTATGTATGAAACAAAGAAAGATAGGTTGGAGGAATCAAATTGAAGCAGTGTGTAATGAGAGCTTCTGGTCATGGTGAAGCAGAGCAATAAAAGCAAAACCGTGTGCTCATCCCAGTCCATCCCTTCTTGCTTGCCATGAACTACCCCGTACCCTACCCGCCTTTCTTTTCCTTCAGGCTCGACACACTTCCTATTCTAAACAGCCTGCCCAGCCCCCGCATGGAGCCGCCCGTCGTGCTCTTCGTCCACTTGCTGTCCGCGTCCCTGTCGACGTTGCTGCTGCTGTTTTTGCTGGTCATCTGGCCGATCCCACCGCTACCCAAGGTCCTGTCCCCGTCGCTGCCTCCGTCGCGTCGGCTGTCTCCCGACGGTTCGGCGTCGGTCCCCCCGTCCTCCCCCTCTTCACCTCGGTAGGACGGCTCGTACCCCTAGCACTGGATCACGCCCTCGCCCGCCGGCGCGCTGACGCCGTACTCGAGGTCCAGCCGGACCGTGCGGCCGGCCTGGAGCTTGACGTCCCAGACGATCTCGCCGCCCTTCTTGAGCGTCGCCGTCGCCGAGCCCCAGGGGGTCTTGCTGCTGGCCTGCGCCGACGCGCCACCGCCGCCGCTGTTGTCGGAAACGACACCCGCGCCCACGGCCATGGGCGCCCCGCCGACCGCGAGCCCCCGCGGCTGCAGCAGCTCCACGCGCAGCTTCTCGTCCTCGCTCACGGGCACCTGGTCGAGCACCAGCAGCTGCGCCACGGGCCGCGCCTTGTTGGCGCCCCCGGCCGCGGCTGCCCGCGCGGTGCTGGCGATCGTGATCGAGCGCCGGTACACGCTGCTGTCCTCCTTGGCAAAGATGATGCCGGACGACGTGCCGCGCTTGACCTCCGTCTTGGGGTAGGCGACGCGGATCGCCGGGTCCACGCCCAGGTTGAGCGGGAACGCGTCGCCGGCGCCGCACCGCGGCAGCGTCGTGCGGCCCAGGAACGACCCGTCCAGCGTGAGCCCCGCGGGGCCCTTGAGCAGCGTCAGCTTGCTCGCGTTCGTCAGCCGCGCCTTGAGGAAGGCCGCCGGCTTGTACTTGGCCACAATCGTGTGGCTGAACACGACGTTCTGGAAGCCGATGCGCGCCACCCGCTGCTTCGACGCCACCGACCCGGGCACCAGCGTCTTCAGCCCCGGCAGGTCGTACGTCGCCGTCATCCCCGTCTCCTCAAACGACGACTCCTGGAACGCGATCTCCGGCGACGGCTCCGGCAGCATCGTGCGTCCGTCGTCGTCGTCGCTGTCGACGTCGTCACCGCTGTCGTCGTCGTTGCCACCGCCACCGCCACCAGCCGCACGGAGGTGCGTTTCGTCGCGTTTCTTAGACTCCATGGCGGACCCAAACAGACGGCCCCCCACAGCCGGCGCTGCCGCCATCGGCGCCCGTGCCCGTATCATAGGCATCGGTGGCGGTGGCGGAACCGGACCGCCGAAAGAAGCCATCGCCTGCTGCTGCATCTGCTGCATCGGCGCGCTGCTGAGCCAGGGCCGGCTGCCCGGAGCAGCCTTCGGCATGCTGCTCCCCCGGGTCTCCTTCTCCAGCCCGCCGCCGCTGACGCCGAACAGCTCGGTGCGCGGCTTCTGGTTCGTCACGAGGGCGTTCTGCTGGGCCTGCCAGCCCTTCTTGTGGGTGACCTCCTCGCGGCTGTGCATGATGGCGTCGTAGCCGTAGCCGCGCGCGAGCTTGACGCGCCACGGCACCAGGATGGGGATGGTGTCGCTGAGCCCCGAGAACGTCGTCTGGCTCGTCGACAGCGTGACCTTGCAGTTGGTCCAGGCCTCGGACGTCGTGTTGGTGAGCTGCGCGTCGAAGCAGAGCGACGCCGTGTTGTTGGTCGTCGACAGCTGCAGGTCGTACGTCGGCGACCAGAAGGCGGACGACGTCACGTACGCGATGGACAGATCGCACGTGGGATGCGGCGAGCCGGCATCGCCGGCGTCGCCGCCACCGGCGTCCGACGAGGCGGTGGCGGCGCCGACCTCCTTGTCCGCTGCCGGCTGCTTCACCAGCTCCGTCAGGCTCGCCACCGACGTGCGCCGCGACGACGACGGCGTCAGGAAGCTGGGCGCGTCCAGCGTGATGCGCACCGTGTAGCACTTGCGCGGCCAGTACTTTTCGCGCTCGCGCTGCACGCGCTGCTTCTCCTTGCGCACCTCCGCCTCGCGCCGCGCCACCTTGGCCTTCTCCTTGCCCCGGGCGCGCGCGGCGCGCGCCTTCTGCCGCGCGCGCTTCTCGGCGCGCTTGTACACTGCGCGCTGCAGCTTGGCCTCCTGCTTGTTCAGCGCCGCGATCGGCTCGGCCAGCGCGCGCATCTGGAGCCTCGCCTCCATGCTCTCGCGGGCGGCCTTGGCGCGCTCGTAGCGGTACGTCTCGAGGCCCTCGTCGATGGCGACGGCGCGCTTGCGGTCGAGCATCTGGCCGTAGGCGTCGAGAATCTTGAGCCGGCTCTCGGCGCTCGCCACCTCCTCGGCGTAGCGCTCGCCTCTGTCCTGCAGGGTCTGCAGCTGGCGCTGGACATCTTTGAGCGCCGCGTCGTCGTCGCCCGCCGCATCATCATCGTCGTCGTCGTCGTCGTCTGTATCGCTCTTGTCTTGGTCGTCGCCGTCGTCCGTCTCGGGGTAGATGTCCTCGAAGATCTCACGGTTCGGGAGCAGCTCGACGGCAATGTCCGAGATGACGGCAGAGCCCGTGCCCTCGACCTTGATGGAGCTCTCGTCGACGGTGGGCGAGAAGCCGACGACGGTGATCTGGTTCAGGCCCGGCTTCAGTACCACATCCTTGATGTCGCGGACGACTTGAGCCCGTGACGGGAAGAGCGTGACGGAGCGGGTGGGCAGGTCGCGGACGCGAAACTCCTGCTTATGAGGAGCGTCCATGCTAGAGTTGTGGGGGGAAGCAGAGATGGGGCTGGGGCAAAGGGTTGATGTGGGAGGGGGGTTGCTTGTAGTGGTCGTTCGCAACAGTGTAATGCTGTATATCAGAAAGAATGGTGGTGTAAGAGAGACAAGTGTAAGTGGTGTTCGGTGGAGAGCTATAGTGGTGACAAGATGAGGACAAGATGGACAGGAAACAAAGTGAAGAAGGCGGGGGGGAGCAGACACTTATACTTCTACGGTCGGACTGGTGCCTGTTCTAAACCGTGCCATCTTGTCTTGATGCAGTACGGGTAAAACGGCTGTGGCTGAGCAGCTATGCAGCTGCCTGGCTTTGCCAAGACTCAGCCCTCTCACAAGGCAAGGGAAGGCAACAAAGGTGAGCCGAGCAAGGGGTGTTGATTGGCTGCATCTTCGAGCTTCGCCCAGGATTTAGAGTCAGCCCACGGCTAACCTGATGGGGCGTAACTTTTGAGTTTAGTTAGTGGCATCTTTTGTCCTAGATTCAGGGGTAGAAAGAACCCGAGGACGCTTGTTGATGGCGGATGCCAACGGCGAGTCTGGGCGGACGGGGAGATGAGGAGAGCGGCCGGGCTGCCTCCCTTGGTTGTTGATAACCAGTGTACTCCGTACGACGTAATATGTAGAGAACCCTTGTCCAAGAAGCCGGGGTAGTCGACAAGGTGTAGCGAGGCAGAGTTGGAACCAAGGGAGTCACGGATCGTTCAAGACAATACTTGGTTCTTCGGTACAGTACAGTTACAGATAATACGAAATGCAAAGAAAACAGGGCATCTGGAGACACACCAAAGACTAAAAAAACAAAAACAAGACAGGAGAGTATTGTTACAGATCGAAAGACGGACCCCTCGCCTCCCCTTTCGCCTGCTGCGAAGACTTACACTGCCATCACCAGAGCCACCACCGCAGCCGCCAGGCCCGCAGCTGGGCCGACAGCGACGAACTCGCCCATGCCGTGCGCGCGGCGGCCGGCGCTCGTCGCCTTGTGCTGCCCGCCCGTCTGCGCCCACGAGGTGCCGTTCTTCTGGCCCGGCTCGTTGAGCGCCACCACGACGCCCGGCGCCGCAATCGTCTCCATGGCCGGAAGCATCGGGTCCAGCATCGCGCAGTTGGCCACCTGCGCGGCCGGCATGGCCTCGATGCCCGTCGCGTTGGTCTGCAGCCGCAGCCGCTGGCGACCCTCGGGCCCCGCCCACGCCGTCCAGTCGGGCGCGCCCGCCAGCTTGAGGTCGTTGGGGTCCAGCGCCTTGACAAACGACGTCCAGTACGCCATGGTGACGGGGACAATGCCGGCGTTGCTCTGCCCCGCGCGGTACGACCGGGGCGGGCTGCCGTCGGTGTTGTTGGGCCCGAACACGGCGTGCAGCTCCACCGTGTGGTAGGCGCCGAAGCCCAGCCGCTCCTGCTCGTCGTCGCGCACGGCAAACCGGTAGTTGAACGTCTTGACGCCGTCGCGCGCCAGCGCGTTCTGCAGGCGTGCCGTGACGCAGTGCGCGCGCGCGTCGCCCATGGCGTTGGCCAGCGGCCGCCACAGCGGGCCCGACGCGGGGAACTGGGCCACCGTGTTGGCCGTCGCCGTCACCGCCGCGCCGCCCGCCGCACCGCCGCCCGCCGTGCGGTTCGTCAGCAGGTACGTGCGGTTGACGAGCGCCAGCGACGCGTTCGTCAGGGCGCCGGCGGCCTGGCTGTTGACAAACTGCAGCGCCTGGCCCGTCGTGTTGGTCAGCGCCGGCACGTTCTTGGTGCCCTCGTCGGCGCAGGTGCCGGCGATCACGGGCATGCGCGCAAAGCGGCCCTCGTCGAAGCTCTGCAGCATCGGCCGCCGCACCAGGTCGCCGTCGAGGTGCGGGTTGAACTGGCACTGCTCCGTCTGCAGCGCCGACGCGTTCACCGACCGCAGGCAGCCCAGCGAGTCCGCCGCCAGCGTGCAGTTGGCGGCCCTGAGCAGGCAGCCGTACTGCTCCTGGCCCTGCTCGAGCGTGCGGATCGTCGCCACCGACGGCGACTCGAGGATCGCGCCCTTGATCAGCCGCGGGTCGTGCTCGGCCCACGCCGCGAGCAGCAGGCCGAGCGACGTCGCACCCGCCGAGTCGCCCGAGGCTACGACATGGTTCGGGTCGCCACCAAACTTTTTTTTTTCGAAACAAGGGGGGTTGTTAGCGGGAGCGAGACGATCAGAGGACGACCCGGTGGTGGCAGCTTACCGCGGCAATGTTCTGCTGGACCCATTTGAGGCCTTGGATCTGGTCCTTGAGGCCGTTGTTGAAGCTGCCGTTGGCCTGGACCTCGCGGCTCTGCAGGAAGCCAAACGGCCCCACGCGGTAGTTGATCTGCACCACGACAATGTTGCCAAACGCGGCCAGGTCGCTGCCGTTGAAGTTGGCGTTCGCGTTGGACGAGAAGCCGCCGCCCTGGATAAAGAACAGCACGGGGAGGAGCGCGTCCGCGTCCGCGGCCGTGGCGTTGGACGGCGCAAAGATGTTGGCAAACAGGCAGTCCTCGGACACGTTGAAGCGCCGGCTGGGCCGCATCGTGAAGTCCGACGGGTTGCGCGGCAGGCAGATTGGCTGCAGCTGCGTCGCGTCCTGCACGTCCGTCGTGTTCGGTGGGTCGATGGGCGCCGCGAAGCGCAGATCGCCCACCGGGGCGGCCGCATAGCGCACGCCGAGCCACTGCGTCACGCCGGTGGACGGGATGACGGAGCCCTGCAGCTGCGTGTAGTTGAGGCTGACGAGGGGGTCCACGGCGTGGGCCAGTGCCGCAAGGCCCAACACGACCAGAGACCGCATGACGACGAAGGGGGGGATGGAGGTAGGGTGTTATGCCAATGAAAAAACACAAAACAAAACAAGAAAAGGTATTGACCAGCAACAGAGGCGCGAGATGGTCGACAAGATAAAAGCAACAAGGTAAAATAGGATCAAAATGTCGTCAAGATAGTAGAGAGAAAAGGACAAGAGGAAGATGTAGACGAAATGGCGAGAGAGAGGCTACCAAACAAAAAGGAGTCACCGGGCAAAGACAGCAGACATGGGGAGGAACGGGAGAGAATGCGGCTGTCGAGATCGTCCATCGAGGGAGTCTCTTGGGGGACGGCGAGCATCGAGCCATATATACACGAAATCCGGTCCGATGTCGAACGGGTGAGGAAGGGCATCCGCGCCCAGCGATCCTCACGGAGATCAGATCGTCTCTTGTCTGTCTCATGGCCCATCTTGTCATCTCCATCCAGTCGGCCGATGGCACCATCTCGATGCCGTCCTACAACCTCGCAACGTAGGGCCTTGGGTCCGTGGGCCATGTGTCTCGGTTGTTTTCTTTCTGTGCCCCTGGCCGCAACCCCTGGCTTGACCGCCCCCCGGGATGTCTTGTCCATCATCGTCGGTGGCACTGACGACATCTTGACGACCCTCTCTCCGTCCCGCCCATTCCGCTGCAGAGATAACCCGGGCTCGCACTGTTTCAACATTGTTTGAACAGTCGCCGCGGGCGCGTTGGTAGGGGAGCACATCTTTTTCAGAGATGTGTCCCGGCTAAAGTCGTTCAGGAGCGGGCTCTCTCTCCGTGCTCTCCCTGTTCTTCTCATCAGGGTTGGCGTCGATCTGCTGCTTTCAAGGCAAGTCCCAGGGTGGAAAACAAGAGCATGGACAATGACAACAGAGCTGGAGAAGGAACTCTCAAGTCCCCGGATCCGAGCACAGAACGTGAAGGGGGGGAGGAGGGGAGGGAGGAGGTTGGTGTAAGGGGAGAGGCCGTGTACGCGTTTTATGGATAGTGCTCAAAAGCTTGTAGAAGCCTCTCGTCCTGGACGACGAAACAAAGGAGTGGCCGTTTTATCCGGCGCTGACAGGAGCGACACACTCAAGGCGGGCTGAAAACAAACCCAAAAAGAAACGCAAGCAAAAAGGGCGCAAAGCTGTCTCTGAAACGAGAGAACGCAGCACCTCCTGGGAGAGGAAACGAAACAAACAACAATGGTTAAACAGAGCAGGAGTGGCTGCCGTGTCAAGGGACGCGGGGTGGCCAGGGAGTCACATCGAACATAGGCGCCCGTGGAAAAAAAGGGGGGAGGGGCGAGCTCAAAACAAAATGGAAGTTGCACTGACAAGTCGCCGGCACTTGCATGCGGAGGGCCTGTTCTTTCTTTTCTTTTCGTAACTCTCTCGTACGGTGTTGTCTCTCTCCTCTTTTGTAGTTGACGGTTGGCCTTTGGCCTCTTGACGTCGTCGTCGACTTTTGTGAGAGAGATGCACAGTTTAGCCAAAGGGAGAAACACAACATCGAAAGCTCTCTCGGGGGAAGAGGACAGCAGAGTGTCAGCAAAGCTGATCCACACAGAAGAAAGCCCAGAGAGACCAAAAGCAAAGGACAAGAGTCCAAAAGAGTCTTGGATAAATTCAAACAGTCATATATTCGCATCATCGTATATCGTTACAAATGAGAAGCCTCGTGAATAAGACAGAGAGAGAAGGGAGGAAAGACCAAAAAATGGAATACGAGAAACACACGGGAACATTCTGTCACTTCGGGAATCGTCGTCGTGATCATCATTGGCGACCCCAGAGCAGCACCCGCCAGCGCCAGCCGGCGAGCTGCTTGAGGTCCTTGTCGTCCAGCGCCTCGTCGCCCCGCTCGATCTTGGCGCTCAGCTTCTTGAGCCGCCGGCCGACGGTGCGCGACACCCGCAGCGACACCTCGTTGCTGAAGATGTACAGCACCGCAAAGACGAAGAACGCAATCGACGCCAGCCCGCCCCGCCGGTGCACCGAGCCGAGCATGCGGTCCACCAGCGACCGGCTGCGCACAAAGGCGTACTCGGTGTCGTTGGACGCCAGGATGCGGCCGCCGTTGTTGTTGCTGCCGCTGCCGCTGCTGTTGCCGCCAGCCGCAGACGAGCCCCTGCTCGGGCGCCGGAAGAGCCGCCGCACCAGCGGGATGAACGTCGCCAGGATGCCGCCCACCAGCCACCGCCGGAACCGGTGGTTCTCGGCCGCCTTGGCCTTGGCGGCCAGCGCCCGGCGCACGTAGCGCAGGTCGCGCAGCACGGACCCCGTCTGCAGCCGCAGCTGCTCCTGCACGGTCGCGGCGGTGCTGTTGGGCACGTTGGCCGCCCCCGGGCCGTACTGCAGGTGCTGGCGCTGCTGGCGCTGCAGGTCCAGGAGCCGCCCCAGCCCCACCTCGACCGTGGCCCGCGCCGAGCGCAGGTCGGCCTTGGTGGCCGTGTCGTTGGCATACACGGGCCCGGGCGACTGCGTCAGGACGGGCGGGCCGGCAGGCGGTCGGCCGCCGCCGTAGCCAGCACCATAGCCAACAGCACCGTAGCCCCCGACGCCGCCGCCCGGTGGAGCACCCCCAAGCGGGCCGCTGACCACGGAGCCGGACGTGGACATGGTTGGCCGAGGCGGGATCTCGACCAAGGAGGGCGGCGCCGGCGGCATTTGCGGCAGGTATGGCTGCTGCTGCTGCTGCTGCTGCTGCTGCTGCTGCTGCTGCTGTGGCGGCAGGGACTGGGACGGCGGCGGTGGAGGCAGCGCCGACGGCTTCTGCTGCAGGGGCAGCGACGGCACGGAGTCGTACGGCCGGTACGGGATCGACCCCGTGACGATGTCACCGGCGCTGCCGCTGCCGGCGCCGCTGCCGACGTAGCCATTGACCCGGCCGTCGTCGTTCCGGCCGCCAGGCGCCGACGCCGGCGGGCCGGACGACGTGGGTGGGATCGGCGGATAGTTTCCTGGCTGTTGCGGCCCGTACGACGACGGGTAGTAGCGGTCCTGCGCGGTGGGCGAAGACGGCTTCGTTGGCTTGTCCCCCGAAGAGTCCATGCTGCTTGCAGCGATAAGCGCGGGAAATCTGGCTGGCGGGCAACGTGAGACAGAATCCTCCGTTTTGATGGGAATCGGTATCACCTCTCAAGGCAAAATGGGCCAGGTGAGCTCGGGAACATGCGACGACAAAACAATGACGTCGCAGCGAATCAGGGTGTGCGTGATAGCGGGTGTTGTGATCATACAAGTGATACGGTTTGCAATTCATGGGGGAATGAGATAATATCCACATCTGAACCAAAAAAAGGGGAGGCTGGGAGGCACTGCGCGGGAGCTCGGCGAGTGGGGCAGCTGGCGACATGTATGGCTGGCCAGGCCTGTGAACTTCCGCGAATCAGACAGGGGAGGGCAGCAATACCAATCAGGGCGCGCATCGGCAGACAAAAGTCGTCTCGTTGGGTGCTAGGGTGGGCTCACCACCGGGTATCTGACATACAAATCGCACAAGCCCGTCGTCATGGCCCTGGGGGCACCTCGTCGCCGTTGTTCCCCGTCGGCGGCTGCGTCTTCTTCTCCGCGTGTCTGCGTTGGCCTTCCCTTGTCTCCCTGCCTCCCTGCCTCCCTCCCTCCTTGTCTCCTTGTCTCCTTGTCTCCTGTCTGCCTGGCATCTTGCCTCCTGTCCTGATGCCCAAACCTTCGCTTCCGATAATACAAAAACATGGCCCGTATATGCTATCCACAAGCTCCGTGTGACCGTATGAACACCGATGCCCGCCGCCGGTTTCCCAATGCCCCGCACTCGCTGCTGTCCTCGATCCCTGCCAGCCAACGGGGCTGCACAAGCCGACAGCCGGACCACTCGCCTCGCATCAGCTGTCACTGCTCAATCATCTCGAGAGGGTGCAGGCTGTCGCGGAGCGGCACAAGCAGGTCCTCCAGACCCCACTGGAGCGCGTCGTAGTCGACGTCGCCCAAGGTCACGAGGCGTCGAATCGTCCCGCAGCCATCCGCCTCCACGGTCCGCGCATCGTTGTGCGGGCAGAAGCCGTCCGAGAGAACAAGGTTGGCGGCTTCTTGGTCGCCGCCGTTGAAGTACTTCCACGCCAGGTACAGGTCCCATAGGCGGTTGGCGCAGTCTTCGGTGGACTGCATGTCCTTGAGGGCCATCCAGCCGCGGCGGCAGAGCTTGGGCCGCATCCAGAGCATTTCGCTCTCAAAGTAGCCACGGGCGACACGCTCAAACTTGGCCTCGTGCTTGCGGCACATGCGCGGTGATGTCACAAGACGGATGCTCATTTCCGCCTGGAGCTGGACTCGCTCGGCCGCGCTGGGGTGCTTGACGCCGGGTCGCCCGTTCGGCCCCGTCGTGGTCGCCTTCCGCCTGCGGAGCTGCTCGGGGATGTCTTTATCTTCGTCGCTGCTGCTTCCGCTGCTGCTATCGCTGCTGTCGCTGCTGCTGCTGCTGCTGCTGTCGCTCCCACTGTTGATGCCGCCGGTGGTACTGTAGTCCTGGATGTTGCTGCTCAGGCTAAAGGCCGGCCGGGGCGGGGGCGGCTGTGCCTCGACGCCGGCGACGCTCTCCCAGTCCGAGTCGCTGCTCGAGCTCTCGTCGTCGGCCGCATACGTTTCAGTTTCGTCCCCCTCGTCAATGTCGTCGCCCACGTTGTCCGGTCCTGCCGCAGCATCCACGTGCACATTGTTGACACAAATGACCGAGTCCTCTTTGTTGTAAAAGGGCTCAGTGCCGCCGCTGCCGCTGCTCCAGAGGCTGTTGCTGCGGCGGAGCTTCTGGTCTGCAAAGCTGTTGCAGCAGTCGAGCGCCGGCGAATCCTCGTCGTAGGCCGGCACAACATAAACCGTGCACTTGGAGTCGTCACCCTTGATGCGGTCCATGCAGACCTTGACAAAAGGCTGATCTTCCTGGGGGATGGGACAGCCGCAGTGCCACCGCTTGAAGTGCTCGATCACGCACATGGTGAAGGCGCGAGAATGAGGCTGTTGGCGGCGTTCTGGCAATGGGTGCTTGAGCTTGCTGGCACGTCTGTGGGTGTCCTTTTAAGGGTGTCGACGTTGATTTTGAGATTCGTGCTTTCGACAGAGGAAGAGGAAGAGGAAGAGGAAGAGGAAGAGGAAGAGGAAGAGGAAGAGGAAGAGGAAGAGGAAGAGGAAGAGGAAGAGGAAGAGGAAGAGGAAGAGGAAGAGGAAGAGGAAGGAAGCGCTCACAGCTTGAAAAAAGATCTCTTGCGCATGCGTTCCGGTCGGTAGATGAAGACTAAGAGCGAGAAAGGCTTTGTTGGCGATATGGTCTGAGTAGGAAAAGAGCTGGGAGGAAGAGAAAGGGGAAGAGAGAGGAAGAGAGAAAAAGAGAAACAGCTTTGTTGCGCTTTGTTTACTCGTTTTATGGTCTTTCCGCGTTGATTCTCAAGCCCACGCGACATTCACACGGAGAGGAAGGAGCGCCCCGGACTGTCCAAGAGAGAAGGAGCAACCCATCACAGCAAACGCACCTGACCCGAATTGGAGCCTGTGTAACGGCATGCGCTCTGGCCAGACCGGCGTCCATTGTGTAGAGCGGGACCGGCGTGGCTCGAGCGAGGAAGGGCCGACTCGGGGCAGGAGCGAGGCAGCATGCGGTGAGGTCGAGGTGAGAAGAATCTGAGAAGACGGCGGCCCGCCGCTCCTTTGCGTATTCATTTTCAATGGTATTTTCATGTCAAAATTGCTGTCACGAAGGGCTACGAGGGAGGTCGGCAGTATGTTGGTAACAAAAATGTCTATTATATCGTCCAAAATTACGGTGCGGGCTGGGCTAGGAAAGGCAGATGCTACGTCTCGCGGTCAGTGTCTACGCCGGTGATGTTTTTCTCTTCTTTCTTTCCCTTATGAGGGGCTGCCCTTCGAGGGCAGTGTCTATGGGGGGCGTTGGGCTCGCCATGGCATGGCTGGGGCATCTGCTACAGCTCAAACGCAAAGATGTCCTCGTCCGCGCCTGTCGGCTTCACCCACTCCGTCCGCCCCAGGAGCCGGTCGCGCTTGAGATCGGTGGGCGATGGGGGCAGGCGGAAGAGGCGGACCTCGTCGGCCTTGATGCACTCCGTGTCAAAGTCCTGCACGGCCATGAGGTACTCGAGCGTGAGGGCGGCATTTCGCCAGCCTCTCTCGCGGACGCCGAACGCGATGTCGGCATCCGCCCAGTCGGGGATGGTGCCCCCCGTCACGAAGCGGTGGATGAACAGCCGCTGGAAGAAGAGGAACAGCTCCCACTGGCCGTTGCGGAACACGTTGTGGAGGGTGCTGGGGCCAAAGGACAGGTCCCGGATTTGCTGCAGCAGGTCCATGCTCTCCTGCGACACGGGCTGCATGGTGCGGAGAAACATGGGCAAAAACTGCAGCCGGCTCGTGCCGGCGGCCTCGCCAGCAACAGCCTCCTGCTGCTGCTCGTCATCGTCGAATGCCCCGGCCGCGATGCGGGCGCTCACCTTCTGGAGGAGCCGGAGCAGAAGCGCCCAGTCCTCGTCGACCGTCACCTTGAGGTTCCGGCAGGTGTCGCAGACAGGGCCGAAAGCAGAGGAGCCGGCGCCGCGCGCCCCAGGAGCACCCTGTACCGCACTCTCCGTGCGGGGCACCATGGCCATGACGGGGCATACTGGGGAGGTGGCGTGGGTGGTCACGCCTTGCTCCTGGTCCTCGTCCTGACACGAAACCTGGTTGGCCGCCGCCGCCTCGAGGACGGCAGCTTGGGCTGCGCACACCGCGAGCGGGCTGACGGCTGAGGGGGATACTGAGACGCTGTCTTGCAAGTGAAAGCAGCCTGGAAACACAACTTGGCTTGAGATTTGACACATGGTCGTGGTTGGTATGTGTCGGTGCTTCTTCGTTGCTGTTGTTGTGGCTGCTGTTGCGGGCTGTGGAGCTGCTGGTTTTGTTTTTCAGGGATGAAGATTCTGTCCAATGCTGTATTCCCCATTCAGATTTAAGAGTATGGCCAGGGCAGAAGAGGCAAGCTGAGAGACGAGGAAGGCTATCGCAGGATATTTATAATGTGAGAACGTGCCGGATGAACACTGCATCTTGTTCAAGGAGATCGAGGAATGCTCCGTCTGTCACATTGAGAGCTTCGAATGCCCACTGCTCCTATGGCTGCATGTTACTTTGCCTTCGCATAGAAGGTTACCAGTAAGAAGAAAGCTGCTCCAGGAAAGTCTGGTTCTATTGTTATGAACCTGAACAATGTGTGCCCTCCTTTGTTCTGTCGCGGACCCGCCGGCTTTGTTATTGGTGCTGCCCCTATTTCTTTGTTGACCTTGTGTGTGAAGGAACGGCAGTTAAATTTCGATTTCCGTGATCCTGAAAGGAGACTGTACAGTGTACAGCGTTGCCATTTGTTCCAAATACCAAATATCCCCCTTGCACAGAAGAGTCCTCCAGCTGGATGTATACATTGAGGCAGACAAGATCTCCCTCTATGCCTGCTGGCCCCAGTTGCCCACGTAAGCACGGTGTGCATAGCCGACACGGTCCGCGATGCGTTAATCCCAAACTGCCCCTCGCTGTTGTCCAGGTCGCCGCCCTGCACGCTCCAGGCGCCAGACGACACCGCCTCGACGCGCCGCCTCCGCCAGCCGTCCCCGGCTACAGCTGGGTGTCCCAGAGAAGCCAACCACTGTCGCCTGAAGCTGCGTCGCCCTCTACACGTCCGACGTGAACTCCTGGAAAGCGAACTGGCTCGAGGTGCCACCTGGAAACGTGAGGTTGTCCCGTTGTAAGCCCGCCATTGTGATAAGGGGCGTCCCTTCCGACCCTGGCTAGCTGATATCCGTTGTTCAAAACTGCGTCGTTATTGTGATTGGAGCTGTCTGTTTTGTAGTCCCAGCGACTACTCCGAGGCTGGCAATGCCCATAGACGCAACGATGGCAAGCTTGAGCAGCATGGCAATGACGGATGCACACACGACGGCGGTGTCGCCGTTTCTCATGGCGCAGATCGCATCACGCGGCGGCACCATGGAAAAATAGTCCAGCATTAGGGACTTGTCGGCTAACTCGGGACCCTTTGCAGGGCGCCGCCACGGAGCCGACAACAAAGAAGAGGGAAGCAGAGGAGAGCCGCCGGCAGGCAAAGAACCTTTGACACCTGTTTCGGTCGAGGTTCTTCCCGAAGGCTGCCCTGTGGGAACCATTGTGTGCAAGGTGCGGCGAACGGGACACGACTAGGGGCGGTTAAATAGGCGGAATTAGCCGCCAACGGCAATTGGCTGCCCTTGGAGAAACAACCCAGAGCGGGAGGCTATTCACAATTGTGTCACAGTAGAGTCTCAGACCTGCAAACAACAAGAGCTCTTGGAGGAGGGCAGTGCAGAGGAGCGTGATCGGTCCAGCACATTCTCACAAAATCATGGCTCCCGTCACTTCTCGCCAAGGGCAATACGAAAGCCAGCCGCGAGCGGATGTAGCTCCCAACAGCAAACTCTCGCCGCCTGGGTACAACTGCAGATCGCCACCAGACTGCGAGATGGCATCCGTCCGACGGGGATTGGGGGCGGAAAGGACAATGCGGCACAGCTTAAAATCAGAGCAAGGGGCCAAGAAACGGGGGTGGAAAGACGAGGGGGGAAAAGAAACAAGAGACAAGAGATCAGGCCCGCAAAGGGAGCTGACAGCAAAGGAATGGTTTCGGAGGAGCCTCAAATCGTCTGTGCTCGGCCAGGCAGCCTGCTCGACTCTTCCGTCTGCCAAGCCACATCCCTGCCATATCCTTGAGGGCGCCTCTTGGAGGCCAAGCAAAGCTTCGGCGGCCGGCCATGGAAGTCGACAGCATCGTGGGTGCTCCAGATCTCGCAACTGCCCGTCTTTCTTTTTCTCAAGGGCCTCGTAGGGCTGCCGTGGGGCAGAAATGGAGGCTTGCCGGTGTTGTTGGTTGAGACCCTGTCAGTTGAGATGCCGAAGAATGCGATCCGTGGGCGCCGAAGTGTGGGTAGGATGAAGCCTCTCGGTTACAGCGAAGAACGAAGTGCGACACCCCCCAAAGAGGGTTTCGAGGCGACACGATTTAGCACTGTTGACTCGGGACGACTTGCGCACAAGACATGACGTTGACAGAGGGTAGGAACGTCCCGCCACAGCGTGCCATCGCAGGGGAAGGTCCAATGGGCTACGGTCACGCCAGTCCCCAATCGGCAAGTGCGGGGAGCGACATGTTCAGCCTCGTTCGGGAAAGAGCATCTCGAGTGAGCCTGACCCAGACGCGCAGCCCAGCTTCGCACCTTCCCCTCTTTTCAGCTTCGGTTTCTGTTTCTGGCCAGTTTCTACCATCTGGCTGCTGTGTTTGTTTACGGCTTGAATTGGCACGTTTCCCGCCCGAACAACAACCGGCAAAGGCCACCGCCACATCGCCATCAGAGCAACCCCCCTGCAAGAGACCTCCCGCGCGCACACCAACAATGAACGCACGCACCCTGGCGGCGCAGCTGCCCGCCTTGCCGGCGCTCTACCGGACGGCGAAGCTGGCCTCCACGCTGCCCGATCCGCTTCCCAGCGCCTACACGCCCTACCTCAACCGCTACCAGCCGTCCGGCGCCGTCAACGAGCGCATCGTGTTCTGGCGCGGCGACATTACGCGGCTCGGGATTGATGCCATTGTCAATGCGGCCAACCGCAGCCTGCGCGGTGGTGGCGGCGTCGACGGCGCCATCCACCGGGCGGCCGGCAGGCAGCTGCTGGCCGAGTGCCGCACGCTGGGCGGCTGCGAGACGGGCCAAGCCAAGATCACCGACGGCTACAACCTGGCGGCGCGGCGGATCATCCACACGGTCGGCCCGGTGCACTACGAGTACGTTGAGGAAGAGGAGGCGAACCAGCTGCTGGCCGACTGCTACCGCAACAGCCTCCGCGTGGCGGTGGAGAACGGCTGCCGGACCATCGCCTTTTGCGGGATCAGCACCGGCATCTACGGGTTTCCCGGCAGAGAGGCGTCGCTCATCGCCACGTCGACGGTGCGGGACTTTCTGACGGGGCCCGACGGCGACAAGATCGACCGGGTCGTGTTTGTTGTGTTTGAGCCCAAAGACGTGCTGATATACAGGTCTACACTAGTGTACGTATGCCGAGAGAAGAGTGCTCTTTTTCGTTTTTCATTGCTTCCCTCTCCTCTACTTCTTTTTTTTTTTGGGTGGGGGGGGGGTTTCTTTAGCACAAAACTAACGGTTCTCTTTTTCTAGAGTCATATTTCCCCCTACAGAAGATCCGACACTAGACAATGAAGAGGAGAGCTCGAAGGAGGGACAGGCGGAACGGGCTGGAACGGGAGACGCCATCAACAAAGAACCGGAAGAAGGCGCCTCGGCAGTGGCAGTGGCCCATGATGAGGGCAAGGCTGCCGTCGAGGAACCGAAAGCAGATGAGCCAGCGGAGCAGCCTAAGGAAACATCAGCCGAACAAGCATCGGAACCATCAGTGAAGAAACCAGCAGATCATTCAGCAAAGAGCGCAGGCGCGCCCATCGATGTTGAAACACCCACCGAGGCCGGAGCCGGGCCCACGATCGCAGAGCAAGCTGTCGAACCAGCAGCCGACCCTCCTGCCAAGGATGCAAACGACCCCGCCAGCGCCGAACAAGCGGCTGAGGGTGCGCCTCCAGTCGACGCAGACAAGCGCTAGAGGCGCGGGCGTGCTCGGGTCACGACGGTTTGGAGAAGAATCAAAAAGACGCTGAAAATGAGTTGACGAATAATACTTTGATAGGAGGGCTTTTTATCCTGTGGTATTTGCACTGCAAGCGCAGCCTGGGGTTTCCATGTTTTGCCCAGGGAATGGCAGAAAGGAATGGTTATGATCATTGTTGCGGCTTGGCCGAGAAAGAGCAGGAGTCTAGTAACGGAAAAGAAGAAGAAAATGCCTATCCAAGCCCGTCCCTATGCACGACGGATGCCCCCGATATGTTTTTTTAAGGACGCCGACATATGTCCTAGATGGCAGCAGAGGAATAGCAAGCAATTCGGAATTACAAAAAATAGTATGAGTGGTTGTGAGCAAGAAAGAGAAGAAGAGAGCCAATGGGGGAGCACGTTCCAGCGACCAAAAAAAGAAAAGGAAATAGAAAGACGCCGCCGCCACTGGGCAAGGGCCCCTCTCCGTCTAGCAGGACATCTTGTACGACAGCCACTGGCCGTTCTGGCAGACGTCAGTCGGCACGACGAGGGGCGCCCCCGCGCAGGCGTCGTCGTCGTAGATGAAGACTGA
Organism: Ophiostoma pallidulum; assembly: GCA_019925425.1. Lineage (NCBI taxonomy): Eukaryota > Fungi > Ascomycota > Sordariomycetes > Ophiostomatales > Ophiostomataceae > Ophiostoma > Ophiostoma pallidulum. Next base: position 148 of record JADHKO010000227.1, on the reverse strand, counting down.
TGTGTCTGTTAGCTGAAAGGGGAGCAAGGGGCTGGTGGGAAGGGGGGGGGGGGGGGGGGGGGCAAAAAAGAGAAAAAAACCGTTGGAGAGGGTTTCGGGGGCGGGGGCACTGCCGGTGGGCACGCCAAAACCGCCGCCCGGGGCGGCA
>JADHKO010000226.1:10348-48507 GCA_019925425.1 Ophiostoma pallidulum | reverse complement strand
TAATAATAATAATAATAATAATAATAATAATAATAATAATAATAATAATAATAATAATAATAATAATAATAATAATAATAATAATAATAATAATAATAATAGTAATAATAAAACTTATTTAAAAGGATAACTTTTACGTTAAAATCGTTTAGTATTTAACCGTTCTTTTTATAATAATTAATACCGTTTAAAAGTATTAATTTTACTTTTTTAATGTATTTAGTTAATATAATTAACCGTCGAATTTAACCGATTAATCTTTAAAAACGTTGTATTAATAAAATAAAAAGGAATAATAATAAAAATAATAATAAAAAGGATAATAATAAAAATAATAATAAAAAAATAATAATAAAAAGGATAATAATAAATAACTTACTTATTTTACTACTTTTACTACTTACTAATAAAACGGTTATATATTTAATTAAAATACTCCTTATAATAAAGTTTATTATATAAAACGAGTTATTCGTATATTAAAATCGGGTTATCCGTATATAAATACATCGTTATAAATCACGACCTATAATAAAATCACTTTACGTTAATTCATATTATTTAAAAGACGAGTTATTAACACGTTAAAATTAAACTATAAGCACGGCGGTACATAAGTGTAAAACATATCTCCACTAAATAAAATCTATAACTAATAATATCGCCTTATTCAAACTCACCACGCGAAGGCATAAAGACGCTGCACACCACTACATCTACACCTTTTATATTATAAAACAGCGCGACATATAAATGTGTAATGTAGAGTTAAAAACAAATTACGCATCGATGTATGCTCCTAGTAAAGCTTATACCTTAACACCTTCGACTTTATATTAACTGTCGCGGCTTTTGTAACGAATGTTTTTAGATTGATGCGAATTGAAGTGAAAGGTTAGCAGGCGATTTTATTGTGGGTTACGACTTACAGTTATGTACCGCCGTGCCTATAACCTAATTTTAACGTGTTAATAACTCGTCTTTTATTTAAATATAAAAGTCGTAATAACTAAAATAAAGTATTAATATATAAACTTTTTATTTTATAAAGAAATAAATAATTCGTAAACCGAAATACGTTTACTACTTTAATTAAAATTATACGTGTTTAGGTCGCGTTACTTTATAATATAAAAGGTGTTAATTTAGTAGTGTACGTAACCTTTATACGTCGGTACGTGTTAGTTAAAATAAAGAGACGGTATTAATTGTAGATTTTATTTAGTGGGTCTTTATTTAATAGTAATGTATTTACGTACGTATAACCCGATTTTAACGTACGAATAACTCGTTTTTATTATATAGGTTACGTATTTAATATTGTTTTTAAAAGGATTTCGGTATACTTCTTTATAATTATTTAAAAAAATCGATAAAAACGTCGAATTATTAACCGTATTATTTTTAATAATATTAAAAAAAGTATTTAATTAATACCTTTAAAAGATTAATAAAGAATAAAAATTAAATTAATTATAACGTACTTAAACGTGTTTTTAAAGATAATTATCGAATAATTAATTAAAATTAACTAAATTACGTTTTAAATATTTTAACCGGTATAAGAAACGGTTAATTTTTAAAAACTTAAATAATAAAAATTAATTAATAAATAATAAATAATAAAATAACTTATAATAAAAATAAAAATAATAAAAAAATAAAAAGTAAAATAAAAAATAAAAAGTAAAGTAAAATAAATAAAAACATACTAATTAACTTATAAAAAAAGACGAGCTATTCACACCTTAAAAATAAACTATTTACACATTAATACATCGCGGTAAAGCTAAGTCTTATAAAAACAAATTTTAATTAATAAAATCGTTTCACCTTATCTCCCGTTAACATACCTTAAAAATAACACTCGAATTTTACGAGCAAATCGAAGTTCTTTACGAAGATGCTTTTTTACTTAACGTACGTATTACTAAAGTTATAACCCTTTCCGTTATTCATCGTTATTTCTTTTTACTTTTATTCGGATAAAAGTGTCGGGTTTTCTTATATTAATTGTTTTAAGGGTTTAAATACTGTTTAGTTTATAGTTAATGAAATGTATTTATTTAGAAGACTTGACCCTACTACGATATACTAGTGTGCGAATAGTTTAATTTTAGGGTGTGAATAGCTCGTCTTTATAAAAAAGTTAAAAACGTATATTAATATAAGTAATAATTAAGTTTAAATACGACGTTTATATATTTACGGTTTAAATATTAAAAGAAAACGAAAAACGGTTATAATCTTTAAGGTTTTAATAAAACTCTTTATTAATTTAACTGATTTAGGTTTTAAAAGCGTCGTTAAGGAGCTTTTTTAGTTTTTTTCGATTAATCGTCGGTGTAAACTTAAAAAAAAAATTAATTAATAAAAACATTAAAATAATAAAAGAATAAAAGAATAAAAGAATAAAAGAATAAAAGAATAAAAGAATAAAAGAATAAAAGAATAAAAGAATAAAAGAATAAAAGAATAAAAGAATAAAAGAATAAAAGTATAAAAGTATAAAAGAATAAAAGAATAAACGAATAAAAAAGTAAAATAACGTACGAATTATAGTATAAAATTATACCTTTAAACGAATTTAAATTAACCGTTTAAAAAGAGAGGTTATTTTCGATAATAAAAGTAAGGACTTTATAATTTACTTTATTATCGTCGATAATAGGTGAGTTTTGGGTAATTGTGTGATTTCTAGCCCGTTTTCGTAAAGGTAAATTAAAAAAGCCCGTTTTTTTAAGAAGATCTTAAACTAAAAATTAAGTAATTAGTAAATATAATAAAGTATTAACATATAGTAATAAATATAAGATTTATTATTAAAAAATATAAAAATTTATAAAAATACACTTACTTTTTAATAAAGTAACCTTTATTACTTTATTAAAAGTAATAGTTAAGTAGTGTTTTTAGTAATAGTATATAAAATTCGAGTTTTTAAAAAAACGAAGTATATCGTTTTTTTTATAATTACACTTATAAAATAGTTATTAATTAATAATTAATAATTAATAAATAATAAGTAATAAAAAAGTAAATAAATAAAAACTTATTAAGTGTATTAAACCGTTATTTAACGTTCGACGCCTTTTTTAATAGGTAAAAGGGTGCGTTTTATTAGTTTTTCACTAATAATATAAATCGAAGACTTTAAATCGTTAAGAACGTAGGTAGGGTCGTTAAAATCTACGTTTTTCCCTTTTTTAACGGTAGGTGTAAAAATAACGGATTCGGTATTAAAAGGGTCGGTTAGAACAACCGATTCTTCGTTAAAAAGGGTATAATTAAGGTTAAAAAAAGCTATTTAGTATAAAGTTTTTAAAAAAATAATAAAAAAGGGTAAAAAGGGTAAAAAGGGTAAAAAAAAGGTAAAAAGGGTAAGAATAAAGGGTAATAGTGTGTTTAAATAGTTAGTTAAGAAAATAAAAAGTTAAAAAAAAAGGAGTAATTATAATATATATAAAAAGTTTTTATTATTTAATTATAGTATTATATTTAAATAAATAATAAAATAATACTTTATTTTATCTTATTATTTTAATTTTATTTTTTTATTTAGTTTTATTTTATTTCTAACCTATAATATCGTATTCTTTTATTTTTTATCTTTTTCATTTAAATTTATCTTATTTATAACTTATAATATTATATTCGTATTACACGTATCCGTAACCAACGGTACACTAAAAATAAAGGCCAGCATATTAATACCGGCCCACGGCATTCAACTACCACCCACTATATTTTCTCCTTTTTAATTCCTCACATTACGAGTTAATAATAATAACAATACATCCATTATAATATACACTTTTATATACCTAACTTTACTAAATATACCTACGTTTATATCGTATATTAATGTTTTACCCTTTCTTTAGTCTTCATTATTACTTTTTTATTCCGTTAACTAGTATTACGAAGTTAACCGTAGTACGCCTAAAGCGTAATAAATAGTAGTAACTCTTTCGTTATAATTAATTAACCTTACACCTCCGTCGCCCGTTTCGATAAACCCTTTTACGGTATTTTTTTAAATAACTTTTTTATTAAAAGTCTTAAACGCCGTATCTTTTCCGCCTTTAATAAGATAGTCGTTAAAACTTTTTTAGTCGTAGTCCCGGTTATCTCCCTCTCCTCTTCTTTTTAAAAACCTTTAAAAGTATCGCTTTCGTAATACGAGTTTAAGTTACGGTTTTTTAAAGTTTACCGTACCTTTTAATAACTCTCCTTTTTCGCGGCGTCGTCCCGATTAACGGTATTAAGTCTTTTACGATTTTTTACCGTTACTTAGTATTATAAACTTTAACGATTAAACTAACTTTTTCAACGACGATATTATTAACTACTTTACCGTATTCCTTAACTTTCGTACGGTAAATTAAATAAACAACGTTAATATAACTAACGACGACACTACTACGGTTAACACTATACACTTTATTACCCCCGTTACGACTACGCCGCCTTTTACGACTACCGTTACGGCGGTTAATTCTACTTTTATAACACTCGACCTTTACGCCGGGCTTTACGATATTAATAAGGGTGTCGACGATAACTAGGTTACCGTATTAATAAACCTCGTTATAACCCCCTCCGTTATTAAGTAAAATAAAGGTAAAGGGGTAGCCGTTATTAAAGACGTCGATCCCGTAATAAAATATAACCGGTGTTCTTATTACTTAATTTAATATACTAACCTATTACGGTTTAATACCCGCGCCTTCGTTATCCTTAATTATATATAACCCTTTAAAGTTGTTATTAAAAGTAGAACCGTTTTATAAACGGTTAAAAGGCGGTTTAGGACCGTAAACGACGAGGCCGCCGTTTTATTTACGGGCGTTAACGCCGTTACGTTAAACTATACGACGGAATTTACTGTTTAACTTATTAAATTAATTTAACGTATTATTACTATTTTTTATAACTATAACCTTACTTTTTTTAAAATAATACCCGTCTTTTAAATTATAAAAAAAGTGTTTAAAAACGGAAAACTATTAAATTAATCGTCGTTTATATAACGTTTTTATAATAAATATATTACTTTAATTAAAAGACAGTATTATTAAAACGTATAAACCGTAATTAATATCTTTTTTTATACGTTTATTTAAATTATTTATATTTTAAACGAAACTTTAAAGTATTTTTATATAGTTTTTTTTATTTTTTAAAAAATTAACTTTAAGTATTTTTTATATTTATTAAGTTTTAACGGTTTTTTTATATTAACCGTTAATAACGTACTTTTTACGATATAAAAAATTATAATAAATAACGTTTAATAAGTTTAAACGACTTTTACGTAATACGATAAACGCGTTAATAACTAAACTTTTAAAACTATTAAAATACTTTAAAAGTTTATTATTTAAAATACGGTACCCTTTTACTTTATATATTAAAAATAAAACCTTAACTTATTACGTTTCGTTAAATAAATAAATTAAATCGTTATAAATATAAACGAAGTTTATTATATAATTATATAAATTTAATATCTTTTCGTTATTTAAAGTACGCCGGACCCGTTAATAAAAACGGTCGTATTTATAAACTTTATTATCGTTTATAATATAATAATTAATAACACTACTATTAACCGTGTTACTTAAACCGTTACGCCGACGTTAATAGGTTATTTTACCTCCGCCCTTTACTAATCCGTATCGGTAGGCCGCGCCTTTAAGTCTACACCTACGACCGTCGCCGGCCTAAACACTTTAACCTTAACTACCCGTTAAAGCGTTACACGTTCCGTACTCCTTATTCGCCCCTTTTTTTAAACGGGCGGTATTATAATTCCGGCCCGCCCCCTTTCTTATACTAACAATACTACTACAATCGGGAAACGGTGTTAAAATGTAACCGTAAAACTTAATAACCGTTTACGTTAATTACCCCGTATAACGCGTGTTAGTCCCGCCGCCCGGGCGACGGAGTTAGTCGATATTAACGTTATATAAGATTAAAAGGACGAGTAAGGCCGGGTTATAGTTTTTAAAACCCGTTTCCTTTTATTTTTCTTTATATTTTTTTTTATTTTATTTTCTTTCCTTTTTCTTTTCTTTTATATATTTCGTTATTTATTTTCTTTTTAAACTTTAAAATTACTAAATAATTAGGACGGTCGTTTTTTTAACCGTTTTTAATATTTATTACGCGTATTTATAATTAACGGTACGTTAAGAATAAAGGTTAGTATATTAATACCGGTTTACAGTATTTAATTACCGTTTATTATATTTTCTTTTTTTTAATTCTTCGTATTACAAGTCGATAGTAATAATAATATATTTATTATAATATATACTTTTATATACTTAACTTTATTAAATATGTTTACGTTTATATTATATATCGATATTTTACCCTTTTTTTAGTTTTCGTTATTATTTTTTTATTCCGTCGATTAGTATTACGAAGTTAACCGTGGTACGTTTAAGGCGTAATAATTCGTTTATCTTTTTCGTTTAGTTTTACTTTATTTACGGTTTATAAAATCGTATTCTTTTATTTTTTATTTTTTTCGTTTAGTTTTATTTTATTTATGGTTTATAATATCGTATTCTTTTATTTTTTATTTTTTTAATTTAGTTTTACTTTATTTACGGTTTATAAAATCGTATTTTTTTATCTTTTATTTAATTTAATTTAATTTATATTATATTATTAAATTATATAATTACTTTTTAATTTATTATTAATAAATATATATTATTTTAATATAATATAATACGTTAATAAAATAAAATTAATATATTAATATTAATATAAGTTTTTAAAAATTAATATACGCGTATACTAAATTAATATATTAATTTAATATTAATATGTTTTTTTTTAAAAATTAATATATTAATATATTAATTCCTTACCCTAATTATAATTAATAAACTTTAAATATTACTATATAATAATACGAAAACTTAAAAACGTTAATAGTAAACTTAATAATAAAAAAATAACGATATATATATATAAACCTTTTAATAAAAATAATAACTACGTTTATAATATTAATAACGGTTAACTACGCCTTTAATATAATAAAGCTTTTAAACGGGCGTTTTACCCGTGTATTTATTAACGGTAACTATAATATAAAGTAAGTAAACGTTTAAATATAAGTTACTATTACGTTTATTAATAATAAAGTTATAACGGTTTAACGGTAAGTCACCCCCGTATTAAAAAACGTAAAAAACGGTTTAATTTATTAAAAAGTTATTAAAAAAAGGTTAAAAAAAGACGGGCTATTCGTACGTTAAAATCGGGCTATTTATACGTAGATACATCGTTGTAAACCACGACCTATAATAAAATCATCTCGCCTTAATCCGTATTATTTAAACATAATCGTTATAAAAACGGCGATAACTAATATAAAATATTATAAAAAAATAAGTAACTCGTAAATTAAAAGACGCTTATTATTTTAATTAAAAATATACGTGTTTAAGTCGTGTTATTTTATAATGTAAAAGGTGTTAACTTAGTGGTGAGCGTAGCCTTTGTAATTCGGTGCGTATTAGTTAAAATAAAGAGATTATATTAGTTATAGATTTTATTTAGTAGGTTTTTACTTTATAACGATGTATTTACGTATAGATAGTCCGATTTTAACGTATAAATAACTTGTTTTTTAAAAAAAGTTAAAAGTTAACGAATAAAAAATTAATAATATTAAAACGAGTAACGGTAAATAAGGTTTTATTATAATTACGTTAAACGTTTATATATTTTTAAACGTAAAATATATTAAATTTTAAAAAAAAAGTAATAAAACCGTTATTATAAATAAAATTAAAACTTTTAAAAACCGACGTAAAAATACACGTAATACGTAAAAACGTAAAAGTAGTATAAAAGTTATTATTATAATTTAATGGTATACTTTTAAAAGTTTATTAATAAAAAACAACTAGTTAATTAATAAAAAGGCGTTTAAAATACAACCGAAAAACTTAACCGAATCGCGGTTTATAATATTAAAAAAATTAAAAATTAAAAAACGAAAAGTTTAAAAAACGGTAAAAAAGTTAACGATATAAAAAAAAGAAACGTTAAAAAGTCGCTCCCTTTTATAATAATAAAAGGTTTTATTACTTTATTATTATAGTAGTTACGGTTATAAAAAAAAAGGCGCGTAAATAAATATTATAAAAGGTATAATACGTAAAAGACTCGGCCTAAAGGTAGGCCTATTACGGAGAGGGATTAATTATTACGGGAGTTTAAACCGTTTAGTTAAAAGCCGGCTTAAAAAGAGTAGTTAACGTAAGTAACCTGTACGACTTTATAACGCACCATTTACGTTACGTAAAAAGTAGCTTTTAACTACCCTTCCGTCGGTTAAATACTGGACTTTAAATTCTTTATAATTTAGTACGGTAAAATTTAGTCTTATTATTTATATACTACTTATTATAATAATCTTTCAAATATAAAGTCCTTTTTTCTTTTTACTTATTTTATTTAACTTTAATAAGTATATTAATATAAAGTAAGTTTATTAAGTAAAGAACTACGATTAATTATTATTTAAACTATATTTTAATCTTTAAAATAAAAGACGAGTTATTTATACTTTAAAAATAAGTTATTTATATACTAATACATTATAATAAAGCTAAGTTTTATAAAAACAAATTTTAATTAATAAGACCGTTTTACTTTATCTTTTACTAATATACTTTAAAAATAACACTCGAATTCTACGAATAAATCGAAGTTTTTTACGAAAATACTTTTTTACTTAACGTACGTATAACTATAGTTATAACCCTTTCCGTTATAATTATCGTTGTTTCTTTTTACTTTTATTTAAATAAAAGTGTCGGGTTCTTTTATATTAATTATTTTAAGGGTTTAAATATTATTTAGTTTATAGTTAATAAAATATATATATTTAAAAGACTAAGCTTTACTATAATGTATTAATATATAAATAACTTAATTTTAAAGTGTAAATAGTTCGTCTTTAAAATAATTAATATAAAAAAAACATAACTTTACTTTACGTATTAAAAGGGGAAAAGAAAATAATAATATAAGTTAAATAAACGTTACTTTAATTATATTTAAAGAAAAACATGTTTTTATAAAACTTTACGTTATACGAAGTATTTATAAATTTAATGTTTATGTTTTTTAATTAAAAGATTAAAGTAATACGATTATATTAATTAAACTTTATATTTTATAAATTTATTTTATATTAATATATTACCGTATTTATAGTTTAATTTTAACGTATTAATAATTTATTTTTATTTTTTAATAAGTTTTTTAAAAACTTTACGTTTTATTTATAACCGTATTACATATTAATAATAATATAAATTTTTTTAATATTTAATAAATTATTATAAAATTTATTATTATTTATTATAAATTTTATAATAACTTAATATTTATTAAAAAACGAGTTATTAACACGTTAAAATTAAGTTATAAGTACAGCGGTATATAATAATAAATCGTAACTTATAATAAAATCGTTTATTAACCTTTTACTTTAATTTATATTAATTTAAATATATTCGTTATAAAAACCACGATAGTTAATATAAAGTTAAAAGTGTTAAAGTATAAACTTTATTAAAAGTATACACTAAAACGTAGTTTATTTTTAATTTTATATTATACATTTATATATTACGTTGTTTTACGATGTAAAAGGTGTAGATGTAGTAGTGTATAACGTTTTTATACTTTTACGTAAAGAGTTTAAATAAGGTAATATTATTAGTTATAAATTTTATTTAATAAAGATATGTTTTATACTTATATACCGCCGTATTTATAGTTTAATTTTAACGTATTAATAGTTTATTTTTTTATTAGTTAAAAAAAGTTATAAAACGACGTTATAAAAACGTTATATAATATAAATATTAATATTATTAATAAACGTACCGTTATTTATATTAATAATGAATTAGTTTATAAGTTTAAAAATTATAAACGTTAACGGTTTAATAATATAAAAATAACGTATAAGTTATTATAACGGGTTACCGTTACGTTAAAGTTAAATATAAAAATTTTAAAAAAATATATTTTTTAACTTTTTTTTACGTAATCTTTACGTTAACGTTTTTTATAACTATGTATTTTAATAAAAGTATATACGATTATTATAATTATTAATTTTAAATAGGGTAAGGAATTAATATATTAATGTATTTATCTTAAAAAAAAACATATTAATATTAAATTAATATATTAATTTCTAAAAACTTTAGAATTTTTAAAAATTAATATACTAATTTTTAAAAACGTATATTAATATTAAATTAATATATTATTTTTAAAAAAACTTAAAAAATTTAAAAATTAATATATTAATTTTTAAAAACCTATATTAATATTAATTTAATATATTAATTTAATATATTAATATATTAATTTTATTTTATTAACGTATTATATTATATTAAAATAATGTATATTTATTAATAATAACTTAAAAAGTAGTTATATAATTTAATAATATAATATAAATTAAATTAAATTAAATAAAAAATAAAAAAAATACGATTTTATAAGTCGTAAATAAAGTAAAATTAAAATAAAAAAATAAAAGATATAAGAATACGATTTTATAAACCGTAAATAAAAGAAAACTAAACGAAAAAGATAAAAGATAAAAGAATACGATTTTATAGGCCGTAAATAAGGTAAAACTAAACGAAAAAGATAAACGAATATAATATTATAAGTTATAAATAAGATAAACTTAAACGAAAAAGATAAAATTAAAATAATAAGATAGAATAAAGTATTATTTTATTATTTGTTTAAATATAATACTATAATTAAATAATAAAAACCTTTTATATATATTATAATTACTCTTTTTTTATAACTTTTTATTTTCTTAATTAACTATTTAAACATACTATTACCCTTTATTCTTACCCTTTTTACCCTTTTTTATTATTTTTTAAAAACTTTATACTAAATAGCTTCTTTTAACTTTAGTTATACCCTTTTTAACGAAGAATCGGTTATTTTAACCGATCTTTTCGATACCGAATCCGTTATTTTTACACTTACCGTTAAAAAAAGAAAAAACGTAGATTTTAACGACCTTACTTACGTTTTTAACGATTTAAAGTCTTCGATTTATATTATTAATAAAAAACTAATAAAACGTACCCTTTTAACTATTAAAAAGAGACGAGCTATTAACACGTTAGAATTAAGCTATAGGCACGGCGGTACATCTTTATAAAGCGGTCCTATAAAAAACCTATAATTTATTCGTATTAATTATTAGACTAATTAAATCTCTTAATTCTATTAAATCCTACCGAAGTTACGTAGCCCTACTTAATTAAATCTACCCGCCTTACGGCGAAGCCTTTCCTCTCTTTAACCCTCTTTTTAACCCTTTTTTTAACCCTCTCCTTAACCCTCTCCTTAACCCTCTCTTCTTAGGTTTAAACTTAAGCTTTAACTTTAACTTAACTTATCCTTTTTATCCTTTAATATTACCTATTTTACCCGTTTAATTTTAACTACTTTACTTACGTTTTAATAGTCTATTTACTTTAAACTGTTACCTAACTTAAAAACCAAAATATAACGCTATATAAAAGTAGTCGTACGGTGTATCCCTCCGTTAAACGTGGGTCTTTTAAGTTAACGGGTTATAATTATGTTTTAAAAGGAGGTACTAATAATAATAACCGTGATTTAAAAGGAAAACATATTAATATCGTTATTATTAAAAAGGTTTATATTATATAAGTAACCGTGTATATTTTATATAATAAAGGGTTTTTTAATATATAAAAGAGGGTTATTAATAGTTTATAAAAGTAGTTAAATAAAAGTTATAATAAAGTTAAAAGTACTTTATTTATTATATTATAATTTAACTATTAATATAAATTTATAATAAACTTAATAATATACTTATTAATTATAAAAATAACTTTAATAGTATATAAATAAAAAAGGCCGTATTATTTAATAAAAAAGTAGTTATAAGTTATAAAAAGTAAAGTAAAAGATTTATTATTAAACTTTTAAATATTAAGTATAAACTAGTATTACTTTATAAAATAGTTAATATAAGTATACGTAATTTTACGAAGGGTTTTATTAAGTTATAAAGTTATTATATACTTATATTAAAACCTTTTTTTTATTAAAAAACCTTATTAATTACTATTTTTTATTTATTTTATAAAAGTTTAATAATTACTTTAATAACTCTTTATAAATTATTAATATTTATTATTAAATAAGTTTTTAATTTACGGTGCGTAACTTTAATAAAGGAAGTTATACGTTATTTAAAATTATAAAAATGGTTTATATAATAATTTATTTATTATTTATTAACGGGTAAGTATTTACGTTAAATATATAAAATAATAGTTAATTAATTAATAAATTTAACCTTTAACTTATTTTAAACCTCGTTATATAAAACGGTTAAACGAGTATAAACTATAAATAATTATAAATTAAAAAAGCTTTAACGTATATAAAGAATTTTTTTAAAAAGTTAAAAAAGTAAAGTAACTTCGTTTTTATTTAAAACGTTTAACTTTTTAAAATTATTCTTTTTTTTATTTTTTAATTAATTTTTTTAGTTTTTTCTTTATTTTTAACTTATTATTTTTATTATTTACGTTTAACGTTTAATATAATATTAACGTTAATATAAAAAATATAAAGTTATTAAAAAATTAATAATATTTTAATATAAAAGGTTAACTTTAAAGTATTATTATAATTAATAATTATTATATTTAACGGTTAAATATTATATTAAAACCGTACTTTTTTAATATAATTAATTAATTAAAAGTAACCTTCCGTTTTTTTATTATTAATTAAATTATAAAAAAAAGGTATAATTTATTTAATATTAATAAAATAAATACTTTAAAATAATAGTATTTTAAACTTATTTATTTAATAAATATAATTTATAAAAATAATTTAATAAAAACGTTATTATATTTTTAATTATTATAAAAAAAAAAGTTAATAATATATTTAGTTTTATTTTCGTTTTTATATTAAATAATATAAAAAACACCCTTTTTATTAAAAAGTTAAAACACGTATTACGTAACGGAGTAACTTTATCGTTTATTTTTTTTTTTTATAAAAGATTATTAATATCTTTAAGTATAACGTTTACTTTTAAAAATTACTTTTTAAATATTAATAAAATATTTTAAAAGTATATCTTTAAATTATTTATTATTTTTAAAACGAAGGTTTTTATTTCGTTTATAAAGTTTCGTAACGTTAAAAACATTATTTTAATTATAACTAAACTATAATTAATATAATAAGTGTTTTTAAAAATAATAAAAAATTATAAGTTACCTTTTTTTAATAAAAATATAATAACTACTACTTATTTATATTTTACCTTTTAAATAATCGTACTATAGTTTTATTATTTTATTAGCCTCCTTTTACTTTTAACGTAAACAAAATCGACTTTAATAAACACGCCGTTTACGTAATTACTTAACCGTAAACGTATTACGTTAAAACTAACACTTTTTACTTAGTCTTTCACCGTAAATTTAATTTTTACTAACGTTTTATATAAAGGCCCCGTTATAAACCGGTAGTTATAAAAAAGGGTGTTAAAGTTAAAAGGAGGAGGGGTATCGAAGTCGGAAAGAGGAGGGGGGTTAAAAGGTTTTTACGACGGCGCCGTTACGGAAAGGTCTTTTATAAACACTAAAAGGTTAATAAGTATATTAAGTAATAAACGAATTAATATAAAAACCGTATATTTATTACTTAGTTAACGTCTTTTTAAACCTGTTTTATAAAGGTTAAATTAGTTAACTTATTAGTTTAACTAGTTTAATAAAGTTAAACTTAATAATAAAACAGTTAAAGTTAAAGTTTTTTTAAAAAGGTTAAGAGATGTAAAGTAACTTTTTAAATTTAAACTAACGTAGAAAATTTAATTAATAAAATAAGTTTTAATTTATAAGACCGTTTTATAAAAATGTACCGCCGTATTTATAACTTAATTTTAACGTATTAATAGTTCGTTTTATTAAAAAAAGACGAACTATTAACACGTTAAAAATAAGTTATAAACACGGTTGTACATTAATATAAGGTTAAGTCTGTTAAAAAAACAACTACGATTAGCTACTATTTAAACTACATTTAAATCCCTAAAATAATCAATATAAAAAAACATAATTTTACTCTACGTATCAAGGGTAAAAAGGAGAGCAACGATACAGGTTAAATAGGCGACAGCTCTAGTCGTATTTAAAGTAAAACACCCTTTTATAAAGTATTACGTTATATACGTGGAGTACTTAAAGATTTAATGTTAGTGTTTTCCCGTGGGAGGTTGAGGTGATGCGATTTTATTAGTTAGACTTTAAATTTTATAGATAAGCCTTATATTAATGTACCGCCGTGTTTATAACTTAATTTTAACGTGTTAATAGCTCGTTTTATTAAAAAAGGCGTTAAACGTTAAATAACGGTTTAATATATTTAGTAAATTTTTATTTATTTACTTTTTTATTATTTATTATTTATTATTTATTAATTAATAATTATTTTATAAGTGTAATTATAAAAAAAACGATATACTTTATTTTTTTAAAAGTTTAAATTTTATATACTATTATTAAAAACACTATTTAATTATTACTTTTAATAAAGTAATAAAGGTTACTTTATTAAAAAGTAAGTGTATTTTTATAAATTTTTATATTTTTTAAAAAACGAACTATTAACACGTTAAAATTAAACTATAAACACGGCGGTACATAATAATAAGTTATAACCCACAATAAAATCGCCTACTAACCTTTCACTTTAATTCGTATTAATTTAAACATACTCGTTATAAAAGCCGCGATAGTTAATATAAAGTTAAAAGTGTTAAAGTATAAACTTTATTAAAAATATACATTAAAACGTAGTATGTTTTTAATTTTTTATTATATATTTATATATTACGTTGTTTTACGATGTAAAAAGTGTAAATATAGTAGTGTATAAAGTCTTTATACTTTTATATAAAAAGTTTAAATAAGGTAATATTATTAGTTATAAATTTTATTTAATAAAGATATATTTTATACTTATATACTACCGTATTTATAGTTTAATTTTAACGTGTTAATAACTCGTTTTTTTTAATAATAGATTTTATATTTATTATTATATTTTAATACTTTATTATATAAAATAAGTTATTAATACGTTAAAATTAAGTTATAAATACGACGGTATATATTTTAAAGTATATTATTATTAAATAAAATTTATAATTAATAATATTGTTTTATTTAAACTTATTACGTAAAAGTATAAAAATATTATATATTATTATATTTACACTTTTTATTTTATAAAGTAACGTAATATATAAAAATATAATATATAATTAAAAATAAAGCACGTTTTAATATATACTTTTAATAAAGTTTATACTTTAACACCTTTGACTTTTTATTAATTATTACGGTATTTATAATAAATATATTTAAATTAAAACGAATTAATTAATAAATGATTTTATTATAAGTTACGACTTATAACGATGTACTACCGTATTTATAACTTGATTTTAACGTGTTAATAGTTCGTCTTTATTATATTTATTAATTACTTTATTTTTAATTAAAAATCTTCTTAAAAAACGGGCTTTTTTAATTTACTTTTATAAAAACGGGTTAAAATTATATAATTATTTAAAACTTACTTATTATTAACGATAATAAAGTAAATTATAAAGTTTTTACTTTTATTATTAAAAATAACCTTTTTTTAAACGGTTAATTTAAATTTATTTAAAAGTATAATTTTATATTAAAATCTATACGTTATTTTACTTTTTTATTCGTTTACTTTTTTATTCTTTTATTATTTTATTATTTTATTTATTTATTATTTTATTATTAATTTTTTTTAATGCTTTTATTAATTAATTAATTATTTTTAAACTTATATTAATAATTAATTAAAAAAAATTAAAAAAAACTCTTTAACAACGTTTTTAAAATTTAAATCGGTTAAATTAATAAAAAGTTTTATTAAAACTTTAAAAATTATAACCGTTTTTCGTTTTTTTTAATATTTAAACTATAAATATATAAACGTTATATTTAAACTTAATTATTACTTATATTAATATACGTTTTTAACTTTTTTATAAAAACGAGTTATTTATACATTAAAATCGGGTTATCCGTACGTAAATACATCGTTATAAACTATAACTTATAATAAAATCATTTTACGTTAATTCGTATTATTTAAATATAAAAGCCGTAATAACTAAAATAAAGTGTTAATATATAAACCTTTTATTTTATAAAAAAATAAATAACTTATAAACCGAAATACACTTATTATTTTAATTAAAATTATACGTATTTAAGTCGCGTTATTTTATAATATAAAAAGTGTTAATTTAATAATATATATAACCTTTATACGTTAATACGTATTAGTTAAAATAAAAAGATTATATTAATTATAAATTTTATTTAATAAGTCTTTATTTAATAATAATATATTTACGTATAAATAACCCGATTTTAATATATAAATAGTTTATTTTTTTTATAAGTTAATTAATATATTTTTATTTTTTTACTTTATTTTTTATTTTTTTATTATTTTTATTTTTATTATAAGTTATTTTATAATTTATTATTAATTAATTAATTTTTATTATTTAAATTTTTAAAAATTAATTATTTTTTATATTAATTAAAATAATTAAAACGTAATTTAATTAATTTTAATCGATTATCTAATAATTATTTTTA
The DNA here is from genome assembly GCA_019925425.1 of Ophiostoma pallidulum. Classification (NCBI taxonomy): domain Eukaryota; kingdom Fungi; phylum Ascomycota; class Sordariomycetes; order Ophiostomatales; family Ophiostomataceae; genus Ophiostoma; species Ophiostoma pallidulum. The sequence continues at coordinate 31,690 of JADHKO010000226.1, read as the reverse complement.
AAAACACGTTAAAGTACGTTAAAATTAATTTAATTTTTAATTTTTATTAATTTTGTAAAAGTATTAATTAAATGTATTTTTTTTAGTATTATTAAGGATAATACTATTAATAATTTAACGTTTTTATTAATTGTTTTAAATAATTATAAAAAAGTATACTAAAATCCTTTTAAAAACGACGTTAAATACGTAGTTTATACAATAAACCTTATTATAAAAAGTATTTTAATTAAATATATAACTATTTCGTTAATAAATAATAAAAGTAGTAAAATAAGTAAGTTATTTATTAAAACGAGTTATTTATACATTAAAAATAAGTTATTCGTACATTAATATATCGTTATAAAGTAACTCCTTAAAATACGAAGTCTAACTAATAAAATTACTTTACCTTACCTCTCGGTAACATACTTTTTAAAACAATTAATTAAAGAAAAGTTATACTTTCTTTCGTATAAAAGGAAAAGAATTAAACGTGAATTAAAGTAAAAGGTACGACAGTTTTAACCGTACTTAAAGTAAAAGACCGCTTCGTAAAAAACTACGTAAACTTATTAATTTTAGTTTTAAGTATTCTTAAAGTTTTAGTGTAAGTTAAGTTATAACTAATAATAAGAGTTTATTTAAAGGACTTAACCTTATATATATATACTAGTATACGAATAACTTAGTTTTAATATATAAATAACTCGTTTTTATTTACTATTTTTATTATTATTATTTTATTATTATTATCCTTTTTATTATTTTTTTTATTATTTTTTTATTTTTATTTTTTTATTATTCTTTTTATTATTATCCTTTTTATTATTATCCTTTTTATTTTATTAATATAACGTTTTTAAAGATTAATCGGTTAAATTCGACGGTTAATTATATTAACTAACTATATTAAAAAAGTAAAATTAATACTTTTAAATAGTATTAATTATTATAAAAAGAACGGTTAAATACCGGACGATTTTAACGTAAAAGTTATCCTTTTAAGTAAGTTTTATTATTATTACTATTATTATTATTATTATTATTATTATTATTATTATTATTATTACTATTATTAATTTATACTAATTAATTTATAAATAACGTAACACGTTAAAATTCTACCTATAATACTTTTAACTTTTTTAACTTTTAAAAAACCTTTAATTTACGTTTATAACCTTACAATTAATAACAAATTTAAAAACCTTTTCTTAACGGTAAATTAATAAAAAGTAGTTAAAATATAAAACGAACTATTAACACGTTAAAATTAAGTTATAAACACGGCGGTATATAATAATAAGTCGTAACCTATAATAAAATCGCCTGCTAACCTTTCACTTTAATTCGTATTAATCTAAACACATTCGTTATAAAAGCCGCGACAGTTAACATAAAGTCGAAAGTGTTAAAGTATAAACTTTACTAAGAGTATATATCGAAGCGTAGTTTATTTTTAATTTTACATTACACATTTATATGTCGCGTTGTTTTATAATGTAAAAGGTGTAAATGTAGTAGTGTATAACGTTTTTATACTTTCGCGTAAAGAGTTTAAATAAGGTAATATTATTAGTTATAAATTTTATTTAATAGAGATACGTTTTACACTTATATACCGCCGTATTTATAGTTTAATTTTAACGTATTAATAACTCGTTTTTAAAATATTAGTTGAAATTTTTTAAGTTTTTTTAAAACCTTTAAAAAGATTATAAAACGAGGTTTACGTTACTTTTTTTACGGTTTTATTATATATTTATTAAATTTTTAGTAAATTAAGTTTATTAAAAGAGGATTTTTTAACCGTTAAAATAAATAACGACGAATTAATAAGTTTTATACGTTTTTTTATTATTTATTTTACTTTTATTTAATAACTTTACGAAAACTTAACTTTTTAAATTAATTTATTTATATACTAACTTACTTTTAATAAATAAATAGACTAGTTTTAGTATTTTATCGTAACGATTAATAGTAGTGTTAAAAAGCTTAATAAGTACTTCTTTATCGAATTAAACCTTAATAATATACGGCCTTTTAAACCTTTTTTACTAGGGTTAGTCTTAAACCCTTAATTTAAAGTACAACACTTTAAATCGGAAGGTATATTACACTTTTATAATGTAATTAAGGATGATATTAAAGCTTTACTTTAAGAAGAGTATGAAAAGTAAGTTATTTTATTATTATTATTATTCGTTATTATTATTATTCGTTATTATTATTATTCGTTATTATTAATAATTCGTTATTATTTAATAATTTGTTACTATTTCATAATAAATTGTTATTTTTTATTACTTAAACTAATTAATTTAATAGGGTTTAAGACGAAATAAGGTAAACTACGCCTTCTTTTAACGAATTAAGTAATTTATACTTAAATTCGTTAAATGAAAACGATAATAATAACGAATTATACGTTAATTCGTCGAATCAAGGTATTAAATACGTTTGTATTTAAGTAAGGAGTGTAAAGGTCGAAATGTAAGTTACTTATATTTATTATTTACTTTTAATTACTTTTTATTACTTTTTACTAATTAAATAAATTATAAACTAATCCGTTAAACTATTAACGGATAAAACAAAATAAATATCCGCTTTTAAACATTTTAACTAAGTAATATTTAGTTATCCCGGTTACTTTTACTATTATTAAACGTGTTTTTTCATTTAGTAGTAATATAGTAATAAAAACTTAAAATCGGCTCCTTCTAAAAACGGTTAAAAGGTTTATATTATTAAAGTCGTAAAAGGTTTCAGACGTTAATACGCTTAATAACGTATTAAATAAAAAAGAAAAGGACGAAAAGGGTTAGTTTATTTTATTTTTTAATATTTAACTTATTTAATAAATAAATAGGTTTTTTTATTATTTTTTATAGTTTTTTATTATTATTTTTTTAAACTTTATATAATAAGTTAATTATTTTATAACCGTATTAAAAACGTCGTAATAAATAAAAACATAATATAATAATTCGACTATTTAATAATATTAATAAATATTACTATACTTTATATAATATATTACTATTTAATACTACTATATTATTAATTACGTATATTTTATATTATATAGTTTTTTATTATTACTTTTTAATTTTTATATAATAAATTAATTATTTTATAATTATATTAAAAAGACGAGCTATTCGTACGTTAAAATCAGGTTATTCGTATATAAATACATTACTATTAAATAAAAACTTATTAAATAAAATTTATAATTAATACCGTCTTTTTATTTTAACTAATACGTACTAACGTATAAAAGTTACGTACACTATTAAATTAACGCCTTTTATATTATAAAGTAACGCGACTTAAACACGTATAATTTTAATTAAAATAATAAACGTATTTAAGTTTATAAGTTATTTATTTTTTTATAAAATAAAAAGTTTATATATTAATAATTTGTTTTAATTATCGCGACTTTTATATTTAAATAATACGAATTAACGTAAAGTGATTTTATTATAAGTTATAACTTATAACGATGTATTTACGTACGGATAACCCGATTTTAATATACGAATAACTCGTTTTATATTAAAAACGTTATATTAAATAAAAATATAGTATAATAATTCGATTATTTAATAATATTAATATATAAAATTAAACATTATATAGTTTATTATTATTTAATATTACTTTATTATTAGTTATATATATATTATTTTATATAGTATTTTATTACTACTTTTTAATTATTATATAGTAAATTAATTATTTTATAATTATATTAAAAGCGTTATATTAAATAAAAATATAGTTTATTATTATTATAAAGTAATAAATTATTAATTATTTATATTTTATATTTTATAAGTTTTTATTATAAAACGAGTTATTCGTACTTTAAAAATAAGTTATTCGTACACTAATACATCGTAGTAGGGTTAACTCTATTTTAATTAATAATATCGTTTTATTTTATTTACTAACTATCTACCTTAAAAACAACACTTAAACTTTATAAGTATTAAAACGAAGTTTTTTATAAAAAGGCTTTTTTACTTAAAGTACTATTAAAGTTATTACTTTTTACGTTATAATTATCGTTTTTTCTTTTTACTTTTATTTTAATAAATATATTAGTTTTTTTATATTAATTATTTTAAAAGTTTAAATATTATTTAATTTATAATTAATAAAATGTATTTATTTAAAAGACTTAAACTTATTATAATGTATTAATATATAAATAATTTAATTTTAAAGTATAAATAACTCGTCTTTTTATTATTACTTTTTTAATTTTTATTTAATATTACTTTATTATTTTTAATAAAATTAATATATTAATTTTTAAAAACTTATATTAATTTTTAAAAACTTATATTAATATTAAATTAATATATTAATTTTTTATTTTATTTATAATAAAATCGTTTATTAACCTTTTACTTTAATTTATATTAATTTAAATATATTTATTATAAAAACTATAATAATTAATATAAAATTAAAAGTATTAAAGTATAAACTTTATTAAAAGTATATATTAAAACGTAATTTATTTTTAATTTTATATTATATATTTATATATTACGTTATTTTATAATATAAAAAGTATAAATATAATAATATATACTATTTTTATACTTTTATAAAAAAAAGTATAAATAAAGTAATATTATTAATTATAAAATTTATTTAATAAAAATATACTTTATACTTATATACCACCGTATTTATAACTTAATTTTAATATATTAATAGTTCGTTTTTTATATTATATTATATTATAAAATAATATATTTTAATAATATACGTAACTTTTATATATTAATATAAATAAATTAAAATATAAAAATTATATTAGTTTTAAATTTTATTTAATAAGTTTTTATTTTATAATAATATATTTATATATAAATAATTAATTTTAACGTATAAATACTATTTTTATTATTAATAAAATAAATTATAATAATAAATAATTATAATTAAACTTTTATTTAATAATACTTTATATTATAAATATATTAAAACGAGTTATTAATACGTTAAAATTAAACTATAAACACGGCGGTACATTAATATAAAGCAAAACCGTAAAATACGAAGTCTAACCAATAAAATCGTATCACCTCAACCTCCTATAAGGAAGACACAAACATTAAATCTACGAGTACAACATAATACTTTATAAAGGGGTGCTTTACTATAAATACGACCAAAGTTATCGCCTATGTAGCCTGTATTATTATTTTCCTTTCTTTCACTTTATACGTTAAGTAGAACTGTGTTTTCTTATGCTGATTTTCTTGGGGATCTGGATGCAGTCCAAGCAGTAGCCAATCGCAGTTATTTGTTTGGCAGACTTAGCCCCACATTAATGTACTGCCGTGCCCATAGCCTAATTCTAACGTGTTAATAGCTCGTCTCAATATATTAAGAATCGCCCTCTTTTATAACATTCGAAAAAGTTAAATGTATTAATTAAATAACATTTAATTAAGGTAACACCGTAACTTCCAAAGACGTTTTTGAAGGGGCACTGTCCGTCGGCCCCGTAAAAGAAGCGCAGAAGCGCTTAGGAACTTGGGAAATGCCGACCGCAGGCGTTCAAATTGCTCACCCCCAAGAAGGCCGCACATGCCATAGATGGGTATGTTACAGCTTGTGGGACGATCCCCAGTATATGAACTGGCGCAGTCATCCCAGGCCTCGTGTTCCCCCAAGAGGAGAACACACCCAAGCTGATGGTACTCTCGTAGTTGATCCGGGGTCTCTACAGATACCAAGTACGTTCGGTTATAAGACTCGGACAAGCCAGCAAGGTATGAAAGGTCCTCAGAGATGCGACGTCGCATGAGAACGAGGACGTGGTTGTCCATATCCTCTCTCCACACGGCCCTATCCAGGGTGGTTTTAAGACCAGGGGAACTGGCCGCTCGAAGAAAGGACTTGAAGCCGTTTCGGTATCTACCAGAGGGACCCTTAAAGCTATGCAAAAGGATTCTTCGCGCCAACGTATAGGCCGTCGGGCCAGGCGACGTAAACGCTGGGAGTTTGTGCTTCGGTGACATCTCGATCTGGGAAGCGCCCGTTGGCATCGTCGCTGAAGCCGAGGAAAGATCAAGCGGTACCCACCACGGATCGTTTGACTCAGGGTGTGCCATCAGCTTAAAGCTCTGTAAGCAATCGCGGGGAACATGCGTCTTTGTAAGGGGACAGCATCGGTTCGGGCTGGCGAGTATCTGGGCTGTTTCATTAACACATGCACCATCAACTTGCATTATCTTGCCGAGAGTAGAGTTCTTACCGAAAGCATTGTTGGCTAGTTTTCTCTGGAACTTTGTTGGTTTCCGTTGAAGTGTTTTCGGTTTTGGCTGTGTCCACCCCCCACGAGCATTTATAAAGAAGTGATCCAAAAGAGGGGAGACTGGTAGACAGCTTCTACCATGGTAACCTTGCAGCTCGGCTGGTGGCGATAACGACGCACATACTTTTGGAGAGACAGAAAACCTTCTGGTGCTTCTGTCATTCTCTCCTCCGTCTGGAGGTGGGCGAACCGAGAAACCATTAGAGCGAATGCAGTGGCTCCCCAACTCCCGACACACGAAGCGCAAGCTGCCAGTCATGGCCATACAAACCAGGCCGGCGGCCGACCGTTTCTAGAGGCAGGCTGGTCCTATTGTTTTGCCAAAGTATTGAATGCGTTTGTCGTCTGGCCTACTGTGGTGAGCAAGAAAAGGATCATATTATGCATAAGCCCAAAGCTGGGACCCACTACCGCCCCTTCAGCGAATGAGTACCACCTAAGACATGCACTAAAGCATAATACTAAAATACAGCTTCCTGTTGACCGCTGGGGTTCACGCAGCCTGGTAACCTCGACGCGGAACTCAACCTTGCCAACACGATGGCCGGCCACATCCCAGGACAACCATATAGCCGCCCGACATACAAACAAACAGACAAATGATCAGGATGAGCAGGTCAAGAACTGCCTTGCGTCTCCTACGGGGAGCTACTGCCCAGATACACCGGCAGCCAGGGCAGTCGGCGCAATTTTCGGGGTTCTCGCCGCAGGCCCCAGCAGCTTCCATACCCATGCCCTACATCACGGAAGTCACGGTATGCATCGCCTGTAGCCCCGAGGCCCGCAGATCGGTCAGAGACGTTTGTGCTAACCTGGGCAGGCCGGCGGCTGGCGGACGTGTGCGTTACAATGGGCCTTACTCTCCTGCCTTTTGTAGGCACAGTCCACAAGCCTTACTTACTGACTGACTGACCAACTGCCTCCTAAGAATAGCCGACATATTTTCCAAGCTTTTGCAGGAGCGGATTGTGTGCCTAAATGGTGCCATCGATGACACTGTGTCCGCGGCCATCGTCGCGCAGCTGCTGTGGCTCGAATCCGACGCCCCCGACAAGCCTATAACAATGTACATTAACTCGCCAGGAGGAGAGGTCAGCTCTGGCCTGGCGATATATGACACGATGACATACATAAAGTCTCCAGTTTCGACGGTTTGCGTTGGGGCAGCGGCGTCCATGGCAGCAATCCTGCTCATCGGCGGCGAGGCAGGCAAGCGGTTTGCGCTCCCGCATAGCTCCATCATGGTCCACCAGCCACTTGGGGGAACACGGGGACAGGCGGCCGACATACTTATTTACGCCAACCAGATCCAGCGGCTACGTGGCCAGGTGAACGAGATTGTGCGGAGCCATCTGAACAAGTCGTTTGGGTACGAGAAGTTTGGTCTCCAGGACGTCAACGATATGATGGAGCGGGACAAGTACTTGACGGCTGGCGAATCCAAGGAGTATGGCATCATAGATGAAATTTTGTTCAAACGTCCGGCAGACGCGGCCGACGACGACAAGAACTCTAAAAAAAAGGGATGAATTTTTTAGGGAGGCTCGTTCAGAATAGAGGCTGGACCTAATCGCCTTCAATGTAAGAAGATAGGCCAATTTTCGACTGCGCGCGCTGGAGCCGCCCGGACCGTGTGAATGGGGAATTCGCACATGCCCGGAAAACATGGCCGTTGTGAAGGGCCAGCCCCGGTCCAATCATAAGTTTTCAATTAGGGTGGCCGGAGACGCATATGCCTCCCCGAGCCGCCACCGACGCGGCAGCAGCAGGCCGTTTGGGATAAAAATTTGCTGCATTTCGACAATTGGCCTGGTCCTCGAAACGGGATTCCTGTGACCAGCCCCAACACTTCACAACTCAATTGAGGCCGAAAACACTAATAGCATAATACCTCCAAGAGGAGAGTCACACGTGGAACAACCCCGCACTGGGTTCCTGTAGGCCTACGACGTATATTTAAAGCCGTGGCTTCCAGACCTTGACCGGCCTGGTGACAGTTCACCTGGAAAGATTCCCAGCGAAACGCAAACTCGGTTCACCATTGTCGCCTTGCCTTATCACTCCAGTTTCCTGGTCTCTGGCGCCGTTTCTTCCCCCCCGCCCTTCCTTCTGGAACATCCCTCCCCGAAACGCCCTGTTCTCGCCCGGCCAACCTGCTAGGTCTGCTACTGCTCAGCACGATGTTCTCGTCCGTGCTTCTCAAGGCAGGCAAGGCCGCCGCCCCCCGGCCGGTCCTTTTAGCACAGAGCGGTAGACCATGGACTGCCATAGCCTCATTGTATGTTCCCAGCTGGTCAACCGCCCTGATTTGGGTTTGGTACCGCTCAGTTCGCTGCGTGTTTCTTGTGTTGGTTCGTTTTGTCTCTAACCCTTCCTGTTTCGTGTCCTACAGACCATGCCGCCGCTTCTCACAGACGCCTTCAGCCCGGGCTGACTCCGGCGAGAAGCTTAACAAAGTGTCCGCTTCTATCACACAACCCAAGTCCCAGGGCGCCTCCCAGGCTATGCTGTACGGAACCGGCATGACCGAGGAGGACATGAATAAGGCCCAGGTCGGCATTTCCTCCGTTTGGTATGAGGGCAACCCGTGCAACATGCACCTTATGGGCCTGTCCGACGTTGTCAAGACGTCGGTTGCCAAGTCCGGCCTTGTGCCGTTCCGCTTCAACACCATTGGCGTTTCGGACGGCATCAGCATGGGTACCACCGGAATGCGCTATTCACTACAGAGCCGCGAAATCATCGCCGACAGCATTGAGACTGTGATGAACGGCCAGTGGTATGACGCCAATATTTCCCTTCCTGGCTGCGACAAAAACATGCCGGGTGTCCTAATTGCTATGGGCCGTGTGAACCGCCCAAGCATTATGGTGTACGGAGGCACGATCAAGCCTGGCTGTAGCAAGAGTGGCCAGCCACTCGATATCGTCAGTGCCTTCCAGGCATATGGCCAGTTCATCTCTGGTGCTATCACCGAGGAAGAGCGCTTTGACGTCATCCGCCACGCATGCCCTGGCGGTGGTGCGTGTGGCGGCATGTATACCGCCAACACCATGGCTAGTGCGATTGAGACTCTCGGCATGACGCTTCCGGGGAGCAGCAGCTATCCCGCCGAGCACCCGTCGAAGATAGCCGAGTGCGCAAGTGTTGGTGCCGCAATCCGCAATCTTCTGAAGGAGGACATTCGACCTCGTGACATTATGACTCGTCAGGCATTCGAGGACGCCATGGTTATTGTCACTATCCTTGGCGGCAGCACGAACGCTGTGCTGCATTTGATTGCCATTGCGGACTCAGTCGGTGTCAAGCTCACGATTGATGATTTCCAGGCTGTATCGGACCGGACGCCGTTCCTAGCTGATCTGAAGCCATCCGGCAAGTACGTTTTCGAAGACCTTTTTAATATTGGCGGTACCCCGGCCCTCCTTAAGTTCCTAATCAAGGAGGGAGTGATCGAGGGCAATGGCATTACCGTCACTGGCAAGACAATGAAAGAGAACATTGCCGCCTTTCCCGATTTCCCAGAGGACCAGCCCATCATACGGCCCATGAGCAATCCCATCAAGCCTACAGGCCACCTCCAGATCTTGCGTGGCTCGCTTGCTCCTGGCGGGGCTGTTGGAAAAATTACTGGCAAGGAGGGGCTTCGCTTTGAAGGAATTGCCAAGTGCTATGACGCTGAAGACGACTTCATCACCGCTCTCGAGAGCGGTGACATCAAGAAAGGGGAGAAAACCGTCGTTATTATTCGCTATGAAGGCCCGAAGGGCGGCCCTGGCATGCCGGAGATGCTCAAACCAAGCTCTGCTATCATGGGCGCCGGCCTGGGCAACGACGTCGCCTTGCTCACAGACGGTCGCTTTTCTGGTGGTAGCCATGGTTTCTTGATCGGCCATATCGTCCCGGAGGCCATGGAAGGTGGCCCGATCGGCCTGGTCAAGGATGGAGACCGCATTGTTATTGATGCGGAAGAGAGAGTAGTGGACCTAAAAGTGTCGGAGGCCGAGCTGGAAAACAGACGGAAGGAGTGGAAAGCGCCGCCACTGCGTGCTACCAACGGCACACTCAAAAAGTATGCCGCCTTGGTGAGCAATGCTAGCCTTGGCTGTGTGACAGACAAATTTTGAAGGGGAGAGAGGCTAAAAGGGTACCGTTCCCTGAGCGGCGAAGAAGAAAATAATCAGCCGCAGGTTCCTGTACTTCATAGATTATGGGCGAGGGTGTTTGGGTTACTGATGTTACTGTGTTAGGCCGCCGCATATTAGGTCTGGATAATAGCGGCTGAGAGGGAGAGAGGCATTGACGGCAGCAGCTGAACGACCGAGGACGCGTAAAGCATAGAACCGGTCCATCAATACAAGTTAAACCATGTTACTCCAAAAATACTCCAGCAGACTGGGTCCTACACAACAGACTTCGATGGAACTGATACTTTTATTCACGTGAAAACTGGAAAGCTGAGCAACTTAAACTCATTGGCTCTTCTTCGACCTGCCCCAGGCCTGCGTGAATGCCGCCTTGTCTTTCAAAGTCAAACCTACCCTCTTGTTTCGCCCCAGCCGTGCCAGTGACTCGGCCACACGGTCGAGAGTCAGCTGCTCTTCCACAGTCATGCCGGATTCCTCTTCGACCCCGTCCTTCATTGGCGGGCGACCAATATGTGCAGATGTTGGGTCTTCTGTGCTTCGCACACTATCTGCAATGCGTACGCGAATGCAATGTGTTGGCCGGCTGAGAAGCTTCCATAGGAAGGTTGCCCACGCACCCGGTACCGGGGTAGTGATATCTGGTGGTGTGTATCGCAAGCTAACAGGGAAAATCTCGACGGATGACGGGGTGGTAAGCAAAGACGGGCTGAAAGGCAGCACGCCCCTTCCATTTGTGGTGCTGCATTCTGGAAACACAACTATGATGCGATCGGGATGCGCAGCAAGAAGCGTGCGAACGTCGGTGAAGCTTTGACCGGACCTCGCAGGCGCCTTGGGGGGAGCTAGCTGGACAGCGCCGAGGGCCTGTTTAATAGCCTGAAAAAGGGAAAGGCGTCGCACCTTGCGTGAACTGGGATACGACACTGTGAAGATCGGATCGAAGATGGCCGCAAGGTAGAGAGCATCCAAAGGCGATGTGAAACTTGCTGCAATGACCGAGCCTGGATGAGGCACACGAGACACCGGCTGTTGAGAAAGATGTCCACGCTTGACGCCGTCGATCTGGAGGTCTACCCACCAGATCCCCGGAATCCCCATCATGACCCATAGGAGCAGCTTACGCATCGCCGCCGGAAGGGGTAGGAATTGCAGGAACAGGAAATAGACGGCGCCGTAAGCAATGAACGGAATGAACCGTAAGATAAATACGAACACGCGAGGAATAGCGGAAAGCGTGGTCGATGGCGTCCTAATAGGAATGAAGGGCGAGATGCCGGAACCTGCAGCCGCAGAGAGTGTCAGTTACCGGTGTGAATCTCCTGGCGTGCTCTACTTATGCGTCATGCGTCAAGGTGGCCCCAGAACATCTATTCAGGACTGGCTCGGAGTCTAGGCCAGGCGATGTTTTCGACTGCGAGGGGGGGTGGACACGTGGTTCGTTGAGAGCGCAATGAGACTTGCCTTTGTCTCGGAACTGGGAGAACTTCTCCATGGTGGCAGTCAACGAGGTTGTTGGCGAAGGTATTGGGTGGGGGGGGGGGGGGGTTCTGATGTTGAAGAACGCGAAAGAGAGGCTTTCGTTGTAAGGAATTGTGTGGAGTCGTAATGCAGATGGGGATCAAGAAGCTTTCACATGTGAAATCTCGAGGCTGCGCGGAGCTCCAAGGTGGTGTGGCTTTATGTGGCTGATAAAATGGGTCCCATTTACGTCTTCTTACTGGCCACCGGTTGCGCCCGCAACGACAGGTAAACAAACCCACTTTTTTATTTGTTTGAAAGAAGCCTCGGGTCCAATGACGCGCGCCGCATCGACGTAGTGTTTCTGTTGGCAAAGTGGACCGTGGAATCCGGGCGCGATCCTAAAGAGGAGTTTGTTGTAAACATTCAATTCGTCTTAAAGGACTTGTCTGCAACCTCATCGGTGGTCGACTGAGAACCCCCCCTCTTCTACGCCCAGAACTTCGGAACGACACGCGTGTCTTTGTCGCCGTCTCGCTCAACTCCTTTTCCCAACCGCACATCAGTTTGGTCCCAGTTTCGACAAGAGGGTTCCGACACTCCTTCGGCACCCCGCCTGCCCCCTCGCCCAAGGGTGCCAGGGCGAACGCTTCGCCACGTCTCGAGCGTCCGCTGCCCAACAACGTGGCACAGTCAACATTCTATTGCTCCGTCAGCTCGTTTTTCAAACTGGCCGTTGTCAGCAGAATATTTCGACATGGATGGCCCCGAGAACACTGTACGAGGACACCAATGCGGGTGTTGCTTCTTTGCACATGTTTTGTCGCTGATACGAAATAGGGCCCTCGACAATCACGCATTCCCCATCCCAAAACCACTGCCGTCTCTGGCTTGCAGGAGATGAACGAGTCTCAGCACAACTCCCGCTCTCAGTCCTCCTTAATGCGAATCCCTGCCCCGACGGGCATAAAACGACCAGGCTCAGAGATCCGTAAGTCCCTGTGCATGATCTTGAGAATTAGAGACAGCGTTGCTCCCGACTTCTGACCTTTTATTGTCTCTTGGGATAGAACCTCAACCAGAAGCAAAGCGGCAGACACTGGCGGAGCGGGCAGGTGAATATGTAGGAAACCGGTCCATTGCAGGCCACCCCGTGGCTCCTGGCTTAAGCACCGCGATCAAACCAATGTCAATTGCTTCATTCGCCTCGAAGGTTTGTGCTAGGCCCATTGTTACTGCCTCCGCCGGTCTACAATGTGTCTTCTATACTAATAGAGATTATCAAGGAAAAGCAGAGTACCAAACTGGTAAAACCCACAGCCTCTTTACTTCATTCAACACGCGCAGCAATAAATACCACATCACGCCCATTACCCTCGGGCCGCAACTTGGCGCAGAGTGTAGGCCCTTGTGCTGCGCCCCATGCTTTCAAACAGTGCGCCGAGGCCAGGCACCGACCTCCAATGACTCGGGCACGACCAGCAACTGCAATGGAACATTACGAAGAAGATGGTCTGGACGGCCTACCGATTGGTGGGAAGCATCACAATGGTACAGTGGCGGCACTTTCATCTTGCATAACCAATGTTTATTTCTGGCATCTGCGAGGCAAGGCTTTAGTAGAGGCCGACGATCGCCGAGCACCACTTCCGTTCATATGCGGCACAGCTCTGTTTGAAGTCTAGCGAGCAGATTTTCTACTACGGCTATGCGTACCTGCACAGCACGGTAGTAAAGTGGCGCTTTGTTTTGGTCAAGCGGCTTCTTCTCTACGGATCCGGTTCTCGAGCCCTTCAGGGGAAAAGCAAGTGCACCTCGGCCATCGGCATCTTTTGCGGGCCTTCAAATTCTTGCTGGCCCGCGAAGAGCGAGCGACGCGGCGGTGACTGCGACAAACTGGGTGATGGTTTCCAACTATTTTGCAGACACTGGGCTCTCTGACGGTCCAAGATTCTCAGGTGCTGGTCGCTAAGATGAGGGGGGAAGAGATCTCACCTCTCGGTGGCCAGGCCGTTTTCCCTTAGCACATGCCATGCTCCGTTTACACCAGACTATTCTAACTCCCGTGCGCCCATAGTGCTAGATGTTGACGAGCGCCTTCGAGAAGTCGAGTCCCAGTTTTCAAGCTTAAAGGACGTCATGAACGAATCACTTGCGGAGCGCAAGTCTTTGGAAGAGCTTGTGGAGCTCAATAAGATAAGAGGCAGGTGCTTTCGCTCCACTCCAACAGGGCTAGCAGCTCTACAACACTAACATCACTGCACTTACAGCAAGTGACCTCCAACGACAGCGAGATCTGTTCGAGGGACAGAACACTGCTGCCCAAAGCGAACTGAATACACTTCGGCACCAGCTCCAGTGCGCCACACTGGCTATGGATGGTGAGCGGAGGGAGCAGTCGTACAAACTCGAAAACCAAGCGCGTGAGCACCAACGTGAGCTAGACGACCTGCGCAGAGAGCTCAATGACGACCTAGAGAGGCTACAGCGGAGCCATGGAGAAGCTCTCGACGCTATGGAGAGACACCACAAAGCGGAGCATACTGAAGAACAGAGCCGGCACTTTCAGGAGACTCAGGATCTCAAAGCGAAGCTTGTTTCGGACCAGCAGAGCCTCCACTTCGAACTGCGAGAAAAAGAAGGAGAGCTTCAACGTTCTCGAGCGGCAATGAACGATCTCCAAGCTGACCTTGATCGGGAGCGCTCATTGAAGGCTGCTCTACAGAGGCAGCTTGCTGATGCTTCATCGGCCAATGTTGAACTGGCAGAAAGGTTGCGCACAACCCAGGCCCGGGTCGACTTTCTCAAATCAGACAGCAGGCAGCAGTCGGATCAGTTTGCCACGATGGAGGCACGGATGCAGCAAGCCATGAAGATTGCCGACGAGGCTTGCCAGAAGCTGATAAAAGAGGAAACAGAGCGGCGTATTCTCTTCAACAAATACCAGGAGCTCAAAGGCAATATCCGCGTCATGTGCCGAGTGCGACCTGCGTTGGATGTCACGGGCGGTGGCGAAGCAAAACTTGCTTACCCGGATGCCAAAACTTCATCCTCCCAGATCGACGTTACAGGCCCGGAAGAGAAGAGCAGTCTTGGCGTCACCAGTCGCAAAACAATCGCATTCGAGTTTGATCGCGTTTTTGCACCAGGTGTGCAGAACGAAGAGATCTTTGATGAGATATCGCAGCTCGTACAAAGCGCCCTCGACGGATTCAATGTGTGTATCTTCTGCTACGGTCAGACTGGGTCAGGCAAGACATACACCATGGCATCCCCCGACGGGATGATTCCCCGCGCGACGCATATGATCTACGACAGCATCAAACGTCTCGGGGAGAAGTCGTGGGCATACACGATGGAAGGATCTTTTGTTGAGGTTTACAATGAAGAACTGCACGACCTCCTTGAGGGGCCCGGTGGTGGTGGTGCCGTCAAAGACCAGGAAACAAAAAAGAGGCTGGAAATTCGGCATGACGAGGTTCGCAAGACAACAACGGTTGTGAACTGTAAAACTGTCCAGCTCGATTCATCGGAGGAGGTGGAGTCCATGCTCCAGCTGGCTCAGAGGAACCGGTCCGTGGCGGCAACCAAGGCCAACGAACGCTCATCGCGATCCCACTCGATTTTCATTCTCAAACTAGTGGGCGAGAACATGGCAACGGGGGAGCGGTGCGAAGGCACGCTGAATCTCGTTGACCTTGCCGGATCGGAGCGACTGAAGCACAGCGGTGCAGAAGGCGAGCGCAAGAAGGAGACACAAAACATCAACAAGAGTTTAGCGTGTCTAGGGGATGTCATTGAGGCGCTTGGCCGAGGTGCACCGCACATCCCCTACAGGAACTCAAAACTCACGCATCTCTTGCAATACTCGCTCGGCGGAAACTCGAAGACGCTGATGTTCGTCATGGTCAGCCCACTTGAGGGTCATCTGAAAGAGACACTCACAAGCTTACGCTTTGCTACAAAGGTAAGAAAAACCATTCTACAGCAGACAAAGACTGGTGTTGACCTTTTGGGGGCCGGGCTAACGACGGCTCTAAACATGCAGGTACACAACACACATATCGGAACAGCCAAGTCTACAAAAAAGTTGAAAGCCCGGATCAGTGATGAATGAAGCTGTATGTGAGTATCTTCAAGAAAGGAAGGATAGAATGCGGGATGTTGTGTGTGCCCCCAGGGGGGGGAGAGGGGGCTGGCCAGTCTCTATGGTGTTTTGGGTGGTTGTTTTTCTTTCGTTTTGATGAATATTTGTTCTTGGTATACTTAGGCACGAATGAACAATCACTATATTATGAGATGTACAAGAACCAGCTTCGATTCCCAACGCATCTGCGTGCACATAGAAAAGGGAATGATGTGTTGAACTCTCTGTACTATACAGACATAGAATTGAAAATTTGCAGTCGTTGGCAGGCCCTAAACCACGAAGATTTTGAGAGGAAAACCGCGGGAGTGTACAGAAAAACAACCAGTCAGTGCCCGGGGGTTAATCAAGCGCACAATTATCTACAGGTGAAGCAAGGATGGTTGCAGGTTGGAAGCAATATCAGATAGGCGAGCAGGAGTAGCTCAATTAATGTTATAAAATAGGATAGGTACGAGAAACACGAAGTAAATCAGCTGCCATGTGTGCATGTCTTGCTAATACGGACAAAAGAAAACATACTTAGAATAAAACAGAAATCCGACCCAGCTACCAAGCTTTATTTACTCCAAAAAACAATCTGAGTGACAGGATACAGATTATGGAACATAGACAAAGGAGAAAAAGAGAACAGGGGAAGGTATATAGGGGCGGGGTGTGACTGAACAGAACAGGAGAGAAACAGTCTAATCTGACAAAGGAAATAGATACGCGACCTCCTGTGAAATTTCAAAGTGTAGTACTTAGAATAGTATATAATACCAGGCCTTGAAATCGAACACGTAGGTTTCGGTAAACAGCAACATGCTATCTCAACGCACTGAAGTCCAATTCTGCTCCAAGGTTGTTCATGCCCAAAGACGCCAGAGAGCTGATGTCGGAATTCGCACGCTGGAGGGCCTGAAAATCGCCGACTGTCTTTATGTGTTGGGGTACAATCCCAAAACTAGATGCTCTCTGGGGCTGTGGTCGAATGGCCAAGTTGTTCGTGCCTATGCTATTGTTGATGCCGTTTGTGGACCCAGCAAATGCCTGCCCTCCTAGAACACTTGCCATAGCTGCAGGTGGGTCCATAGCCTGTCCGCTTATGCCGATACTCGAAGAAGGCGAGAAACCGCCATTGATGTGTAGCTGCATCGGAACGTCGCCGCCCAAGCTCTGGCCCAAGCTCTGGAGCACGGCTACGGATGGGTGCTGCTGACGAATTTGCTGTTGAGTATGCTGCTGCTGGAAATGTTGCTGCTGCTGTTGCGGTTGCTGTTGCGGTTGCTGTTGCTGCTGTTGCTGCTGTTGCTGCTGTTGCTGCTGTTGCTGCTGTTGCTGCTGTTGTTGCTGCTGCTGGAAATGCTGCTGCTGCTGTTGCGGTTGCTGTTGCCGCTGCTGCTGTTGCTGCTGCTGCTGCTGCTGTTGGTGTTGTTGGTTGTGCTGCCGCTGCTGGGAAAGTTGTTGTGAGATGTGATGCTGCTCATATACGTGCTGTGCTTGCGGAGACTGCTGCTGCTGCAGTTGCTGCTGCGGCGTTGGACCATGAACGTGAAGTTGGGGCTGATGCTGCTGCTGGCCGCCGGACACCACACTTCCAGGGGACAATGATGGAATGTTGCCGGCGACAGATTGGTGCATAACAATGTCCGAGATAGGAGTAAACTCGGTGTTCATGCTGTGAGCAAAGTCCATTCCTGGTGACAGGATTGGGGGGGATGACACAAAGGGCGAGTTCACGTCCATGGACGAAGCGCCCCCAGCTGAGCTAGACGTGTCGGCTTTGAACTCATCCACCGCAAGATACGCCTGTGAGACCATGCCTGCAGTGCCAAACCCGTCGAAAAGATCGATTTCGCAAGCTGTCTCAGGAGGACTCTGCAACATCGGGTTGACTAGCCGAGGAAGAACCTCGTGAACTTTGACGAGCAGCAACGGCGCAAAGCGGTGTTCTCCGATTCGAAGCATGGCCAAGATGTTCGCAAGCTGGTGCAAATGGTCACGCGGACTGACAGAAAAGGGGTTTCCTGACGAAGGCATCATAGAAAGGACATCGGTGAGGTCACTGGTGATGGTGAGAAGAGACTCAATCTATAGGACACGAGACAATTAGCTATAGTAACGGAGGAAAAAACGGGGAAAGAGAAAATATAGGGGAAAATAGGGAGGGTGTGGCTGAGGGAAGCTAGGGTATGAAAAGGGTAGAGTTCTTACCAGTCCAGAACTCAAAAGGTCGGAGGATCCCTGGTTGGAGAACGAGGCGGCCATGGGAATCATTTCGCGCGAGACATCCATTATGGAATATTGAAAAGCGGCCATGTCACTTCCGTTGGAGCCACTGTTTCCCTTGGCCAAGCTGATCTGCCAGGCTAGGTTCTGGAGCCACTGCTGGTTGCGGGCAACATCGCCCAGCTGTGAGTCGGCGCCGGCCAGCGTCCTGATGACATCGTTTTGCTGCTTCTGCAACGCGGCGATGAGAGACGAGCCACAGTTGGAGCGAGTGAAGTTCCAGAGATCGACAAAGGCGTCGTCGAAGGGGCGAAACAGGGATACGAGACGGCAAAATCCAGCAAGCTGGCTTGCATATGGGTCGCTAGGATCATCTGTTGGAGTCGGAGGGTTGACGGTGGCTTTTAGCGATAAGGGGCGATCGTTCTGGAGTGCATACGCACGTTCGGCAGCGAACAGAAGCCAGAACAGGCGGCGGCGCCGCGTGGCCTCGACAACATCCCAGGTCTGGTACGTTTCCTCCTTGTTCATGCGGACCAGGTGAACCAGGGTTGTGGCCTCGCGCAGGTTGCACCAGGCCTTTTCCTGGAGATCCAGGCCGTATTGACAGGCGAATAGGAAATAGCTGGTAGCAAGCGTGTGGAGCGTGGGGTTTTGCAGATGGTCGTAGCCTTTGCGAACGCGCATAGTCTCCTCGAGAAGCAGGGTGGCGGTAATGATGGAGGCGCCGGGGATGCTTTCGGGGCCGTAGGGGTCGGAGGCAGGGAGGGACATGCCGGGCTGCAGCATGATGAAGGCGCAGAGCGAGCAGAGAAGACAGTATGTGTCTAAGGTGGTGTCCATGGACATGGCATCCAGCTCCACCCGCTGACGACTTAGAATGGGCATGGTCGGGTACATATTGGCAAAGAAGAATTCGATGCAGGCCTTGACCATCTCGTTGGTGAGCAGGCCCTGGGTCGGGGCGAACGTGGCAGCGGAGGGGCTGCCGGCGCCGTTCATGCGGTTTTGGATCTTGGCAGACAGGCTGGACTGGCGCTGGTTCTCGCGCAACTCGCTGATGACCTTGGCGCGCGAGCCCTTTGGGCCCTTCTTCTGAGGGATGGCATTGTAGGTGCAGGCGAGCTGGGCGGACGAGCAGTTGCGGCAGGGGTTGATGCCGTCACACTTGACCTTGCGGCGATGGCAGGCGTCGCAAGCGCGCTTGACAGCGGTCGACATGGCGATCATGGGCGAAAGGCTGGCGGACGGGGCCGGGAGAGTATCGAGGGTCGAGAGGGTTCAAGAAGCACCGGAGACGGGGTTTGGCGTCGACACGACAAGAATGGGCGTCGTAGGCAGGCCCAGAGCCCGCCAATGAATGCTTGAGATGCCCACCGAGAGGCGTAGGCGTAGGCGTAGGCGTAGGCGTAGGCGTAGGCGCGAAGCGACGAGGCAAAACAGGCAAGATTGGAAAGAGGAAGAAGAAGAACACGAAGAGAAAAAAAAAGGGGTTGCGATCCCAAGGCTCGAGCACTGTGGGTGGCTAGGGCGTCGAGGAAAAGAGAAGAGCGTGTGCAATTTCAGTTGCGTCCGAGTCGTCGAGATGCAAGGAGCAATGGGAATAATGATTGACGGCGTCGACGGGTAGAGCGTGGTGCTGGCGTCGTGCGCATCTGACGAGGGCGACGAGGAAGACGAGCGAGTCGAGAAGAGGCGGAGATGCGGCGACGCGGCCGGGGCGTCAGAGGCGATGATGGGGTGTGTTTGACGGCAAGAAAGACGCAGAGGGAGACGCAGAGGGAGAAAGAGAGACAATGCACTGGCAATGTGGGAGGTGGGAGGGTGAGGGAGGGTGAAGGAGGGTGAAGGAGGGTGAAGGAGAGCAAGTGAGAGTGAGAGTGAGAGCGAGAGAGTGAGAAACGGGAGGGAGAGATTCGATGTGGGTGGAACGAGACCCTCTGGGAAAGCGTCCGGAGGGCGAAGTGACATTACGGCCCCAGGGTGGGCGGGGGAAATGAGGCACGGACGCAGGTTTGGGGGGCCACAACGGTCTGGGCAGGAGCGTGGTTGGTCTGTTGGACGGAAAAGCGGGCCTGGAAGGGCCCGCTTGCATTGTTGATTGGATATTGGGGGCGCTGCTCGTAATTTCACGACGGGAGGAAAGAAGGGAGACCAGGAAGGAGGACACGAGAGGAAAAACCAGCCCCATTAGTTAGTGCTAGTGCTCCCCTAGCGGGTACGCATGGCGTTTACAGACATGTACCTGCCCGTATCCCCCCTGGAGCATGCGCTGTAGGGGACCCGTGCCCTACCTTTTCGGCGTTGCCTACAGGTACCATTCTTGTGGACCCCCTGTAGAAATTTCGGCCAATCAACGGGCTGTTGCCACACCACCATGGCTTGGAGCGGGGCGCTGCACCCGCCATTGGCTGGAAGCGACAAGACGTGAGACAAAAAAGACACAACCGAGCTGTGCATTCGCAAGCCCACATGCCCAGGGCACCGCATCACGACGGCACGCTGCACTCGAACTCTCGTGCCCAGGAATGCACTAACGACAACAGTTCTAGCGGGCTGCAGCCGTGCCGTCTCGGACCGATTCTGCCAGGCCTGGGGAGAAGCCCGGGGAGAAGCCGGGGAACAAGCCCGGGGAGGACACGCATATTGAAGTAAGATACCAAGATACAACAGGAGGGGGACAGGGGGACAGGGGGGCAACGGGCACACTTGTATCTTACTCTGTACGGAGTACAGACGAGTACGATACAGAGGTTCGTGTCCTCGCTCGTAGCTTCGATGTTGCGTGTCTTGTCTTGCCACTCTGGATATGTGCAACACACGACTCCCTACGCTGGAGGAGACAGCACAGAAGCGAGGCCGGCGGCCGCCTTGTTGGAAGACCGGAGCGCACGACGTATCAGCATCGCCGCAAAGCACGGGGCATGGCACGGGTGGCTAGGCCGCACCCTTCTCAGGACTGGGCAGCGGTGTTGCAGGTGGTACGCGTAGAGTCCTCTCGTCTCGGCCCCATAAACATCGCTGCCCAGTCCTGAGAAGGG
>JADHKO010000226.1:0-10338 GCA_019925425.1 Ophiostoma pallidulum | reverse complement strand
TCAGGACGGGGCAGCGTTGTTTATGGGGCCGAGACGAGCGGACTCTCCCCGTCCCCCCTGCAACACCGCCCCCCCCCCCCCCCCCCCCCCTGATTGCTTCGTACCGCACGGCGCACAAACCTCGTCTGCGGCCGGGAAGATGCTGCTCCTTGGCGGCTCATACAACGCCCACCCCCGTGCTTGATTTGGCTGGCCTGCTTCATCTCGTTTCTGTTGCCCCGGCTGGGCATGTAGTGTACCCACGGCACACAGCTGCTCGCGGAGCAGCACGAATAGGGCTGGGGACGTCGCTTCGATGGCAAGAGTGTCAAGCCCCTTCGTGTCCCTAACATCCTCATATTCTGTCGGGGTATGCTGCAGAGGGGGTCGGGGCGGGGCGGATTGAGGGGACGGCTACCGTCCAGGCGACAGGCACCTTACAGACAAGAACAAACAGGCAGCCCTCTCGCTGTTTGGCACAAAATGGGGTGCGTTTATTGTAGGCCTGGCCCTGGCCGATGAGAAACAGGACGGCAAGAAAAGGAGAACATATTCTAGATGTCTAATATGCCTTGCGTGTCTCGCAGTGGCGGGCAGTTGGCAAGTGTGCTCTGCTTTCAAAGCAGCCAAGATCCACAGACTCGAGCCGAACGAAGGGTTTTGCACAGGGTAGCCGGGTAGGTTTCTAAAGCAGGAAGAGGAAGGGGAAGATGAAGAGGAAGAGGAAGATGAGAAGGAGAAAAGAAAGACACAGAATGCTCAAGTTGGCGCCGATCGTGTGTCATGACCAAACTAGCGCAAAGTCGTTGGCGGTGGGCGCACGCGGCCGCTACCAAGAGCAGCTTTGGCATGCCAAGAGAAGCGCAGCTTGCTGCTGCAAGGATCTGGCTCTCGTCATAAGGCGCCGGCTGTTCTGGGTGCGCAGCACCGTGTTATGTAGGCAGTCGGCACGCACTCTTCTGTGTCCTCAGGCCAAGCCAGCGGGGGCGCGAGAGGCGAGCACGTAGAAAAGCCCCAGCTGGGCGGCACGGCCGGTAAGCAGACCCCGGGCCGCCTGCAATATCGATCTCCACGGCAGCAGCGCGACTTTTGCCAGTGCAGCGTAGCAAGACATCAGCACACCGTGTGGTGTTCTTTAGCCTGCGGCTGCAGGTGGTCCCTTCTCAATCGTCCGGCAGGCCGCTTTGACCACGCTCGTGACCGTCTCTAGATGGTCTGGGGCAAAAACATTATAATGGTGCCCGGGGATGTCGAGAGTCTGGCAGAACATGTCTGTTCTGTAGCCATCCCAGCCCAGTCGGCGATCTCGGCGGTGAAGGTCAACAAAAAGCAGTCCGCCAGAAGGCACGGGCACCGGGTCCTCGGAGCGAATAAGCACGGCCGGGGGCGGCTGTGATTTGGGCAAGGCCCATTCGTGCACCATCCGGTGTGCCTCACGAAAGCATCTCTCCACGCAGACCTTTGTGGCCGGCGCCGTGGTGGCAGGCCACTCGATACGGCGCTCCACCAGGCGCGCCTGTGCGTCCCCCCATCCATCCTTGGGCGGCAGCGGGCAGACACTGTCGATCAGAACGAGACCCGCTACGCGCAGATCCGGGTAGAGCTGAGACAGCACATGCGCTGTTTCCAAGGCCAGCAGGCCCCCGAGCGACCAGCCCCCGAGAATGACCGGCCCGGACGGGACGGCGCTGACCACAAGCTTTGCGTAGAGAGTCGCCATCTCGCGCAGGCCGCCGCACCAGGGCACGCCTGTCCTGAACCGAGGATTGGCAATGCCGAACACCTTGCGGCCCAGGTCATCGAGCAGGTAGTAGCTGAAGACGGTACCACCGCCGTCGTGGATCAGGACCAGCGGTGTTGCATCGTGCCGCGCCTCGGGTCCGCGGCCGTCTTGAATGAGGTTCGGGTTGGTGTCAAACATGGCTGCAGGTGGCTGCGGAGTGTGCGGTGTGCAGAGTGCAGACAAGACGCGCTTGCCCCGGAGCCCGCCGCGCTATGCCGACGAGCGGGTTGACGAGCCAGGTGGGAAGAACAGGCGGGGGCGAGACGCTGCCATGACAGTTGGGCCCGGTCTGTGCAAGGAGAAGCGTTGTGGCCAAAGGCCGCACAAATGCTGGCTGGCAAACGGACGGTGCCGAAGCTGTAGGATTATGTAAGCTCGGTTGCGGCGAGTCCCACACCAACTCCAGGACACGCACCAACGCTGCTGCACCCAAGGACGGCCACACAGATTCTGGTGTTCTGCGGCGAGGCAGCAGTTTGCCGTGGATCTCCCGAGACACGGCGAAGTGCTCTCGCTCTCGGTCTCGACAGGGCCCCACCGAGATGCGGGCGGCCACATGCGCGAATCCAAGAGTGAGCCTCTGCCCGGTGATGTAGCTGTCATCCGCGCTGGCGGGCGCAGCAGGCCTTCCAGCATCCTCTGGGGAGCCGTAACAAATAAAACAAGAAGACGGAAAGCCCTGCTTTTAAGGCGTGTAAGGACTCACCCTGCAGGTAGAAAGAGCCCCGTACGGCAACAAATATATCCGACCAGGCATGGCAGCCGGGACGTATGGCACGTTGTCGGCAGTCGCGCCTCCCGCTTCTTCTGCTGTTGCCGTCTTATATTTGTCACTCATTGTCCCAGCCGTGCCCGCAAGCCGCTGGCCACTTGGGGTCGTACTGCGGGCGTCAAGCAAAGGGCCGGCGGAAGACAGAAAGAAAGCCCCAACTCCAAACGTGTCCCCTGCTTGCATCTGCATTTCCTCTTGAACCCCCTCCTCCGTCACTTCCCAAGAAGCTGAACCAGCAGGACACCATACTTCCCACACTTGTCGCCATGGATGCTCTGCGGGACAATGTCGCCGCGGCGCGCTTCCAGACCTGGCCCGCCATCGTGACCGTCCTGCTGGTGGCTGCTGTGGCATGGTTTGTGATCAACGCCATGCGCCGCCCAGCTTTCCCCAAGACCGCCCCCCCGCTGGTCCATGGCGGAGGCTACCCTGTGCTGGGCATGTGGAGGTTCTTTACCGACCGCCGCAAGTTCATGCTTGGCTCCGGCTTGGCTGCCACGTCGGGCAACTTCAGCTTCTTCCTTGGCAAACTGCAGGTTGTGGGCGTGTCCGGCGCCGACGGCCGCCGCACCTTTTTCGAGTCCAAGGACTTGA
Source organism: Ophiostoma pallidulum (assembly GCA_019925425.1). NCBI lineage: Eukaryota > Fungi > Ascomycota > Sordariomycetes > Ophiostomatales > Ophiostomataceae > Ophiostoma > Ophiostoma pallidulum. The sequence continues at coordinate 7,210 of JADHKO010000226.1, read as the reverse complement.
ACATGTCTGAGGGGTATGCGGTCCTGTTTGCCAATACACCGCAGGTAGACGGAGCTGCCCAGGGCACGACCCCCCTCTCTTTCAACCGGTGGTTTTCACAGACCATTGCCGCCATGGTGCGGAAGGAGAACCTCGTCCGCAACCTCTCCCTCCTTGTCGGCGACACGCAGAGTCAGCTTGCCCTGGTCGTGGCCCGCAACAGCGGTAGCGCCACGGGCGTGTTTGACCCCTTTGATGTCATCTATCGCACGGTTTACCAGCTGACGATGCGCACCGTTGGCGCGGATGACATTGCCGAGGACCCTGTGCTTCTTCGAGAGACGCTGAGTCTGTTTGAGACAATTGACTCGTCTGGCTCTCCGAGCCGCATCGTTTTTCCATGGCTGCCGACGCCAGGCCATGTCAGGCGTATCGCAGCCGGCTTCCGGTTGAACATGATCTTCCATAAGATTGCGATCGAGCGCCAAAAGACGGGGAAGCGGGGGAAAGACGCCCTCCAATATCTCCTGGACGGCGGTGAGACCATGGAGAGGATTCTGACAGTATGTCGGCCCTTCGGGCATCAAGGCCTCTCGCAGCCCAGCTGCCCACACCTTGTTTCGCAACGACTGCTAACAGCATGCCCCCCCCCCCCCCCCTCCAGTTCGTCCTCGGCGCCCTTTTTGCTGGTCAGCTGAACAGCGGAATAAACGGCGCATGGTTCTTCGTCTGCCTTGCTTGCAATCCGGACTGGTATGCGCGAGTCCAGGAGGAGGTTGACGGCGCCGTCGCGCGCCACCGCACATCGCCGCAGCAGCCTGCCAGCGATGTCCTCGCCACGCTGTCCATTGAAGACTGGGAATCGGAGTTTCCACTCGTCGACTTGTGTCTACGCGAGTGCATTCGTTTCCAGATTGTTGGCACTGCCTTCCGCAGGAACGTGACAAACAAGGACGTGCCTATTGGCAAAACCGGCGAAGTCATCCCCAGTGGTGCCTTTGTTGTCTACCTTATTGACGACGTGCACATGAACCAAGACGTCTACCAGGACCCGGAGCGGTGGGATCCCGGCCGCTACCTCCCTGACCGGGCGGAGGATAAAAAAGCCCCTTTGGGCTACCTCGGTTGGGGTACCGGTCGGCATCCATGTTTGGGTATGCGATTTGCCAAGCTGGAGATGGGCATCATTGCGGCATGCTTCATTGCCGCCTTTGACTTTGAACTGCTAAATGCGGCGGGAGAAAAGCTCGGGACTGCGCCGCTTCCCAATCGAAATTACCACTCTGCGAGTGGTCCAGACGAGCCTGTCCGACTGCGGTACACCCGGCGAACGCAGTGATGTCGCCCGCCCGCCGGCATCTCTCCTACGGGCAGGGCATGTCTTGAGGCTTTGTTGGGAGGGGTCAGGGTTGTGTCCTCCCAGTTGGGTCAGCAGTGTCGTGCTATTCTCATTGTTGCCCCCCCGTTTGGCGACAGTGGACATCACATCGAGAGCGCCGGTTGTCGGCATTTGAGATCAGTTTATTAAGGTCTCTGGTTACAGGGTATCAATGCTGGGGTCGAGGAATTGTACTCTCTCCGTACCAAGGAATCATCAAGGAAAGCGCAGACGTGCCTTTATTACACGGCCTCCCAGTCCATGGCATCAACCATGAAGCCCCATTCGTCTTCCTCCGCTGCGTCGGGTGCGACGTCCATTGGTGAGAAATCGGCCCAGCTAGCCGCATGCACTTCTGCCTGGTGTGTCTGGCTGGCCGCAGTTGCAACGAAGTCACAGGCGAAGGTAAAAGCACGATCGAGCCCCTCGTGGATCGATGCGAGGATGGAAGCTAAATCGTATGTGGCGAGTGGAGGTGGTCTGGTCCTCCTAGGCCGGTTCCCAGCTGCATTGACGTAGCCGTCATCATCGACGTTTTTCCACCGGTTGCGAAGGTCCTTGGCCCTCGCCAGCTGCCAGCGCACGTCGCCTACACCAAGAAGCTCGTGAAGGGGGTTGTCTTTCCGGTCCAGCGCGTCGAGGACATTTGCATGGTACCGGTGTGTTCTCTGTCCCTTCGCGGCGCCTCCGGTGACGGGCATCGGAGTGCCAGGGGTAAAGCCCCGCGATATTGTAATTCCAAACACGCCCTGTAGGTGGACAAGCGCACGCTCACAGAGCATGTAGTATTCGAAAAAATCCAGCTTGAACATGAGCTCGGCCTCGGCTCTGCTGGCGACGTCCCTGTCATGGACCGAGGTAGCTAGCTGGTAGGCCTGGTCGAGGAACGGGAGCTTCCACTTCATGCGTCGAACAATCTTGGAGTAGCGGGAAAGCTCGGCAGCGGCAGACCCGCCGCCGAGGGGAGGCTGTCTGAGGCATGCAGCGGGCCTGTCGCCGGGTATCCCTCGGTGTGGGTGTGCTGTGGGGGGTCGGCTGGACGGGGCTGGAACAGAACTCGACCGGCCGTCACGGCCGTCACGACCATCACGCACTGCCCACCGCGAGTTTTGAAGGCCCGGCATGCTGAGGCCTGGCCATGCAGTGAGGACACGGCTAAGAGATACGATAATCAATGTCTGGGGGGACGAGGTGCTGGTTGCGACGGCCTGTTAGCTACTGTGTTTCTGGCCCGTGAGAACAGCGGGAGGTAGGCCGAGGGGGTGCAGGCCAAGGGAGGGGGGGGGGGGGGGGGGTACGTTGGCGGTTGGGGTGTAGGAAGTGTCGGCGAACCACCGTCGTCACCCTAGGATAGAGATGTTGAGCATTGTCCAGCAGGGAGCGTGTGCTGTGAGGTCTTGCGCGTTTCACGCGTCTGGCGGCATGGAGTTATGGGCATGGTCGTTTGCGAAATGCGGCGCTGGTTTGGTTTTCGAAATGGCAAATTACTCGACCAAACAGTGCAGCAGTGGAGACCCCCGCGCTACAGGGGCAGCTCCAGGGGCCCGGCCTGGCCCTTCCAACACAAAACAAAGTGCCACTGTACTCCGTATGTTGGTATCAATTGGGGTGCCTCATTCACCTCTTCTCAATACCGGTGCGGCTTCGTCTGCTAATTCCCTTCACCTTTCCCGCCTTTCCTCCCTCTATCTTACCAGAACAAATGAATACGAAAGACACAATAACCCCCCTCCCACGGGGGAGCTCTCAAGATTTGTTACCCCCTTGCAATACTGTATATGCTGCACTCCTACATCTGTAATCCCTTGCTGGGAACCAGGGGATTAGGTCCCGGGGCGTGCGGTGGGCAACGTTTACACGGAGATGCCGTTGCCTTAGGCCCTGTGACTGAGACATGGACGACGTCGAGTTGCGTGTCAAAGGGAAGAGCTTAAGACGGCGGGCGCAACCTGGCAGGACCCGGATGTAACTGTGAAGCTACCGAAGACGAAACTCGCCGAGGCGTCCAAACGAGGCGAGAGAGGGAAATACTTTCACCCTTTATACGAACAGGGACAATCAATATTCACGGGTCTCTCGAGACATAAAAGGGGAGAATACACAAGCCAACTATATTGACAGTTTCAATGCAAGAGGAAGCCTAAAGATCACACACGGAGCTCCGCGGAAGAAGAAGAAACAAGATGCCATCGTCCGATCAGAGAGGGCTTGCCGGATCACGAACGCTGCCTGTACTCCCGCTGCCACTGCGAACACTACTGGCAGAGCCGGAGCCAGAGCCAGAGCCGAACCCGGAGCCTGAGCTGCCCCGGTTGCGCGTAAAGCTGAACCCTGGCGGGCCACGGATTGTCCCTGCCTGCGAACCCTGGCCCGATGGCCCGATGGGGCCGCCAAAGGCACCACTTTGCAGGGTGCTGCTATTCGCACCGCCAACCGGTGCAACCACATGGTCATCATCGGCCGTGCTCGACTGCGTGAAGCCTGAGATATCACTGAGCATCGACGACGATCTGCCGCGCATCCGGAGGGGTTGCGGTACAAGGCCGGCGTGTAGCTGCGGCATGTGCATGTATGTCAACGCTGGTGGAACGTGGGATACGGCAGGTGAGGGGCCAGACGGAGGCAGGTTGGGCGCGGGGGGCCACAGGGAGTTGGGGGTGTAGAGGCTGTTTGCAGGCATCTGTGGCGTAGGCCAGGCGCCTGGCGTTGAGGCGGGCATGACGGCAGTGACCGGCACGGCTGGTGCTGGGCCAACAGAATAGCGGTTTTCATAGGGCCGTTCGCTGTCAAAGGACGAGTAGAATGCGCGCATCGCTTCGTGAAGCATTTCGATCGTGTGGACCTTCTCTTCGTTGGCACTCTGGAGAGCTGCAAGGCGCTCCATATAGTTTTGCTGCGACCGCGTGATTTCGTTTTCGATGCTGACACGTTCCTGACGGCGTCGTTCGGCCTCGTCAAGACCGCGTGCATTGGCGTCCATGATTTGGGCATACCCGCTGTCCACCTTTGCAATCCGCGCTGCGACCTTGTTCTTCTTGGCCACGAGGGTGGCTTGCTCGTCTTCCAACGACCGAATCTCGTTGTCGACGGAGCTCTGGAAGCTCTTGAATGACGCCACGGCGCCGTCAAACTGTGCCTTTTCCCTGTCCCACTCGCTCTTCTTGTTCCGGTGCTGGCTCAGCAGGTCGTTGGGCACAGTGCTGACATCCTTAAGCTCGGCCTCGAGCTTCTCGATAGCCTGCTCTGCTTGCTTCTGTTGAACGGTGTTTTGAGCAATCTTCTGTCTGAATTTCTCGTCATTTCCACCGGCCGATTGAACGGAGGCGGTCAGGCGATCGATTTCTTTTTTCAGCGCGTTGACACGGCGATTGTTGTCCTTACGCAACGTCTTTACCCTAGTCTTTTCGTCATTCAGCTTTGCCTCCTGCATCGCAATGGATGCTTTGATGGTCGTGGCTGGCGATTCGTGGGGGCGGAGCTGGCTGGGTGGTGCTGGTTTAGCAGCTGCCACCGCGGTGCTCTTCGAGGGCGCAGCAGCAGTTCTGACACTGGTACTGAAGAGAACATCGCCAGAGCGAGTGCCCACAAACTCAACCTCGTAGCTGGAGAGAGGTGTGAGGCCATAAATGTCGCCGGTCCAGCGCGTGCCGGAGCCGGAAGCCGACAGGCCGGCCCTCTCCCCTTCCCCAAGAGAGCCATCGGCGGTCTCCACGTCACCCTCATCGGTGACGGGAATGATGCGCGTGGGCTGCCAGGTGGCGTTGTTTATGCGTACATAGAACGGCTTTGTGATGTCAATGAAAGAGGAGCTTGGCGCTGACGACAGCGTGCCGTGTTTTTGACCTGGGTCGTCGTTTGGAAATGCACTGGTGCTGAAGCACACTTCGTCGTGGCCGACGTAGCAAACCCAGATCTGGCCCGGCTGTGTGTAGAAGGGCGCATTCCCAAGGTTGTCGACATCGGTAGCTTCGGCACCAGCCGACTCGGAAGCTGCTTGCGAGAGTTCGTATTCCTTTATCATGACGATCTTCGTGCTGGCCAGGGCAGCCCACAAGGGTTGGCGTAGACGGACAAGGGCACTTTGTTTTTTCTTCTTTTTCAGCGAGATGTGGCCGTTGGAGGGCGCAGCGTTGGTGGTGATGCTTGCGATGGCCCCGGAGACCGCGCTGCCGTCTGCGTCCGCAGGACTTGAGCCCAGGTTAGCGGCCGAGGGGGCGCTGCTGGCCAGTCCAGTGGCGGCGGAACTGCTCGCATGGCTGTTGGGCTCAGAGCCGGCACCATTGCCGCTGTTGGAGGCCCCGTGGTTGTCATTGTCCACAGCACTGGCGAGGGTGGCATCCATGGGGGCTTCAACAGTGTAGGTGCCTTTTCCGGCCTCCGGGTCTGCCAGGCTGTGGGCCATGGAGTCGCGCCTCTCCCTACGGAGGTACCATTCCCTGATGTACCGCACAATGCCCTGTGTAAGAATATGGATGGCAAATATGTTCCTCACCCAGGACGCGCCCCCTGCGCGGCGCGAAAAAAACCGCGAAGACGGCTGAAAGGAAACGTGGTGGCCAGGAAACACAGAAGAGTGGTCGGCGGCAAACAGAGGACCCAGATGGGGGAGTTTCTCCAGACTCGGTACATGGCTAAAGTGCGAGAAGACAACGATGCCAAGGCAGACAAAGACGTTATTCGCGGAGCCCTGGCGCGAGCTGCTGCCATTGCAGCCACCACCGAGGGTGAGGGCAATAACAACCTGTGCGAAGTCGAGGATCAGGAGCTGCAGGGGGGCCCAGAGAAAGAGCCACACGAGCAGGATGCCGGCATCCATGCCGACGATGGTGGTAAATGCAGGTGTCCCCAGGCCGCCTTCGAACATCTCCGTCAGGCTAAGCCCCGAGCTGGTCGTCACAGGGGGGACAAAAGTCAAAACGGTGAAGAGCATGTAGACCACAGAGAGAACAACAGGCGAGAGCTGCATGAGAATGATAAGGATGGCGATGGTGTCGTAGAGGGGGCAGGACCGGAGAATGGTCATGGCGAGGTCGATGGGCCCAGTGTCACGGTGGACGTTGGCGTTCTTGGCGGCATTGACATCGATGCGCCGGTGCGAATCGTCAAACGGAACGGCGAGTGCAGAGGATGGGCCGACAGCGGCCGCAGCCGGGTGGGAGACGGCGAATGTTTCGGTGGGAGTCGCAAGGGTGGCATTGTCGGGGGCAAGCGGGCGACGATCGGAGGCGGCACGGGATCGGCGACCACCCGAGGCGGCCGAGCCGGATGGGTCGGAATTGCGGTGGCGCTGCTGGTTAAAGTAGGCGGACGGGGGGGTAGAAGGTGCCATGATGTCGCCGTCGCGAGTGCAGCCGTTCGCAGCGAAAGCGGCGGCGGCGGCGGCGGCAAGCAGCGGCGGCGGGGACGGTGCGCCGACAGCCGAGGTAGACGTAGACGAGGCCGGCACGATGGTCGTGAGATGGCCGGGCGACGGGGATGGACGGCCTACGGCATCGCCACCGGAGGACGTCAAGCCGTGAGCGGACTTCTGCTGGTGCCTCGCTATGCGCTTCCCATGGTTTCCGAGGCCGTTCTCATTGCGGGTATCGCGCTGGTTGGCCGCTCCCGGCTGTCGCTTGGCCGAGGGCGAGGCGCGAGGCATGCAGGAGAGACCGGCTCAGAAGTCGACTCCTGAGCCAGCGGTGAGCGGATAGCGGGGGGACGGGGTGGTAAGGCGAGAGCGAGAGCGTTTTTTTGGGGGGGGGGGGGGGGGGGGGGGGGGGGGCGGGCACCGCAATGGGGTTTGAGATTTTGTCGTTTTTGGGGAAGCAAACCCCAAGCCCCCAAAACAAAACCGCCCCCCCCACACCCCCC
>JADHKO010000225.1:14655-48824 GCA_019925425.1 Ophiostoma pallidulum | reverse complement strand
CCCCGCGCCGCCCCCCGCCCCCGCAGAGGGACGAGGACAGCCATATCAGAAAGGAAGACAAAGAGAACGGAAAGAGAAGCAAACTGCAGCAGATAATTTTATAAGAAACCCGATTCCACGTTTATATGCACCATCATTACACAAAACTGTACCAAAAACAAAAGACGGCGTGAAGAGAGACATGAAGAGAGACACGCAGAAGAAAAAGAAGAAAAAGAAGAAGAAAGAAGCCGGAAAAGCCTAATGCCCCCATCAAAGCCAAACGAGAACCCGTTAGAAAAAAAAATGCACATCATGGCCACAGAAGAAGCTAAACAGGAACAACCCCCCCTCCCCCCTTTCTCCTCCTGGCCTCCCCCTTTTTCTCACGGAGGCGACGCGAGCTGGCCGATCTGTATTTGCGTCTGCGGCCGAACCGGCGTCTGGGCCACGGCTGGCTGGTGCTGTTGCTGCTGTTGTTGTTGCTGCTGCTGCTGTTGCTGCTGTTGCTGCTGGTGCAGCTGCTGCTGGCGCAGCGCCTGCGCCTGCGCCTGGCTGCGCTGCCGCACAATGTAGTCCTGGTTCTCAATCGTCACGCTCTTGGTCATGTGGTTGACCTTGTACACGCCGACCAGGCGCGCCGCCAGCTCAAACATGTTGTTGCGCAGCGAGATGACAATGAACTGCGCGTTCTTGGTGCGCTCCTTGATGTAGTTGGCCACAATCGACACGTTGCGGAAGTCGAGCGCCGCGTCGATCTCGTCCATGACGTACAGCGGCGTCGGCTTGTAGTGGTGCAGCGCAAACACCAGCGCCAGGCTGCTCAGCGTCTTCTCGCCGCCCGACAGGTTGCTGATGTTCTTCCACGACTTCTTGGGCGGCATCACGCTGAACAAGATGCCCTCGGAGAACGGGTCCAGCGAGTCCACCAGCTCCAGCTCCGCGTTGCCGCCCATCGTGATCATCTGGTACATCTCCTTGAGCCGCAGCGAGATCACGCTGAAGCCCTCCATGAAGCCCTCCAGCCGCAGCCGCCGCAGGTCGTCGCACCGCTTCTTGGCCGTGTCGCGCTGCGCCACCGCCGACGCCAGGTCCGACGACCGCGCCGCGTGCTCCTCCACGCGCCGCCGGTACTCCGCCAGCACGCCCAGGTCCACGTTGGTGTTCTGCGTCTTCTCCTCCAGCGCCGCAATCTCCGACTTGAGCACCTCCTTGCTCATGTCCGCCAGCTCGTCCCTGCTGTACCGCGTCAGCTCCAGCGGCGGTGCCGCGCTGCTGCTGCTGCTGTCGTGGGAGGCCGACGACGACGGCGTGTTGGCATCGCCGCCCTCCGCCTCCGACGACGACTCGTCCGCTGACTCGGACGGCTCCCCGGGCGCTGCCGCAGCAGCAGCAGCCGCGGCGCCGTCCGTCTGCGGCTCGGTCTTGACGACGACAGCGCCGGCCGGCTTCGAGCGCTCGAGGTCGTGAATGTCCTGCAGCCGCAGCTTCGACAGCTTGTCCTCCCAGTAGTTGAGCTTCTGGTGGTTCTGGCTGAGCACCTTCTGGTTCTCCTCCAGCTTGTTGCGCATCTCAATCTCGACGGCGCGCGTCGTGTTCAGCTCCGCCATCTTCTCGTCGAGCTCCGCCTTGAGCTCCGCCAGCACCTGCTTCTTCAGCAGCAGGTCCTCCTGCGCCTCCTCGACGGCCGCCCGCAGCGTCTCGGCGTTCTCGTCCTGGCTCTGGATCTCCACCTCCAGCGCCTCGAGGTCGCTCGTGGCCGCCTCGGCTTCCTTGGTGGCCTTGGCGCCGTCCTTCTCCAGCTTGGCCGTGAGCTTCTCCGCCTTGGCCTTGCGCACCTCCGCACTGGACATCGCCTCGTTGCTGGACGCCAGCTGCTCCTTGGTGCCGTCGATCTGGGCGCGCTGGGCGCGCAGCTTCTCGCCGCCGACCTCCATGATCTTGTCCTGCAGCGACTTGAGCTCGTCCTCGACGCTGGCCGTCTCGCCGTGCAGCTTCTCGACCTCCTTGTGCAGGCCGGCAATCTCCTTCTCCAGGACCGCCACGCGGTTGTCGTCCGACTGCGAGGGCTGGTGCTCCTTGCTCAGCTCCTTGATGCGCCGCTGCGCGTCCGCGAGGTTCGTCGCCGAGCTCTCGATCTCGAGGTTGATCTTTTGCAGGCTGGTCTCCAGCTGCGGGATCTGGTCCCGGAGGAAGCGAAGGCGGCCCTCCAGCTCGCGCTGGCGGTCCTGGAACGCCTGGAACCGCTGCTCCAGCGCATCGCGGTCCACCTCGAGCTTGGACACCTGCTCCTTGGTCGTGTCGGGGACCAGCCGCGAGCTCATCAGCCCCTTCTTCGCCGTGTTGCCGCCGCCCGACATGGTGCCGGACTTGTCGATCAGCTCGCCGTCGAGCGTGACGACGCGCCATCGCTTGGCGCCATAGGCAATGCGGTTGGCCTGGGCCAGGTCGGCGGCCACAAGCGTGTCCTGCAGCGCGTGGTAGAAGGCGGCGCGGAAGCGGTCCTCCTTGGCCGCGATCAGGTCAAACAGGCGGGGTGCGTCCTCGGGCGTCTTGATGGGTGCGAGGTCGCGCGTGCGCAGCTTGTCCAGGCAGATGAAGTTGCCGCGGCCCAGATTGGTCTTGCGGAGGTACTCGATGCACTGCTGGCCCGCCTCGACGGTGTCGGTGACAAAGTTGTCGAGCGAGGGGCAGGCCGTCGAGATGGCGACGTCGTACTTTTGGTCGATGGCGCCCAGGTTGCCCAGGCGCCCATGGAAGCCCTCAATGCGGCCAGACTCCTTCATGCGCATCAGAGCCGTGAGCACGTTGCCCTGCGTCTGGGCCTGCGACAGGCTGGAGCGGGCCTCGTCGGCCTTCTGGCGGGCGTTGGACAGCTGCGCACGGAGCTTGGGCTCCTGTTGGGTGAGGCTCTCCAGCTCGGCTTCGACCTTCTTGGCCTCCTTCTCGAGGCGCACCTTCTCGACCTGGCACTCCTTGAGCTCCTCGGCCTTGAGGGAACGGCTCTCTCCGATGCTGAAGATCTTGGCCTCCATCTCCTCGATGGCGGCCGTGCCGGCGTTTGCCTTTTCCTTGAGGATGGCCAGCTCGCTCTCGGCCACGGCAATGGCCGACTGCTTCTGGTTGATCTTCTCCTTCCACGGCTCCAGCGATTTCTGCTTCGCAGCGATCTGGTCCGAGAAGGCCTGCGTCTTGCCCTTGAGGCTGTCGCGAATGCTGGCGAGGTCGGCCTCCTCCTCCTTGATCTGCTCCTCCAGCTCCGCAATCTCCGTGGAGCGTGTCTGGATCTCTTCGGTGCACTGCTCGATCGTCTCGGCAGCCTCGGCGGCCGACTTCTCGGCGGTTTTGATGGCCTTGTCCAGCTTCTTGCGCTTGTCGGTCAAGAACTTGCGCTTCTCCTCGAACTTGACGCGCTCCTGGTCGAACTTGGTCATGTCCTTGATCAGCTGCTGCGTCTCCTTCTCGTGCGCCTCGCACTTCTTGCTGCCCTTGGCAAACTGCTTCTCGAGCTGCTTGATGACCTGCGCGCCGCCGTGGTGCTTCTCGAGCTCGGCGTCCAGCTCGGCCTGCATCTGGGAGATCGCCTCCTCGGTCACGGCCACGTTGTCGGCGCACTCGCCAATGTAGATCTGGTACAGGGCCGACTGTTTGGTGGCGAGGTCGTTCTCGTCATGGATGTAGGCAATGGCCTTGTTCTTCTTGTCCTCGAGGCCGGTCTTCTCCTTCTCGACGTGCTGGACACGACCGCTCTTCTCCATGCAGATGTCGTTGAGCGTCTCGACTTCGGCGGCGGCCTCTTCAATGGGTGTCTTGTACTTGGAGGTGCCGATGATGTCCTCGAGGTACTCCAAAAGGCCGTCTTCGTGCTCGTTGCCGGCCTTGGGCTTCATCTGGGCAATGGACTCCACCTCGCCCTGGAGGATAAGGAAGCGCTTGTGGTCCAGATCGACACCCCGGTCCTTGAGAAGCGTCGTGACGGTTGTGAAGTTGGACGTCTTGCCGTTGATGTAGTATGTGCTGGAGTTGTTGCGGAAGGCCTTGCGGGAGATGACCAGGTCCGAGTCGGTGATGGCTTCTGAGCCTCCGCCGGGCTGGTACTACAGGGTTAGCGGCGTTCGTCTGTGTCTGTGGGAGCAAAATACTACACCAAAAAAAAGAAAACGTACCAAGTCCATGACTTCCCGAAAGTGGACGGCCACCTCGCAGTGGTCAAGATTCGGGTACTGGGCCGAGTTGTGGATGAGGGCCGACAGCTTTCCCTGGCGCATCTTGCTGGCGCGGAAGCCAAACACGAACAGCAGCGAGTCGATGACGTTGGACTTGCCGGAGCCGTTGGGGCCGACGACGGACGAGAACGATGCGTGAAAGGGGCCGACCTCCTGGCGGCCGGCGTAGCTCTTGAAGTTGGTCAGGATCAGGTACGTGATGACGATGCGCGCCTTGGGCGCGGCGGGCTCGACGGGCGGCACGACGGTCATGGTGCGCGACTTGAGCACAATGTCCATGGGCTTCTCGAGGAGGGTGTCCATGGCGCGGATGGGCTTGGCGGCGGCCAGCGTCTCGTCGGCCGTCCGCGGCCGCTCGTTGACCGTGGCGGACGTGATGTCGGAGAGCGGCGTCATCGTGACGTCGCGCACCGTGTGGTCCTCGCCCCCCAGCTCGTCGCCGGTCTCGCTGGCCGCGTCGCTGGGAGCCGCCGCACCAGGCGCGACATTTTCGGCGTCGTTGTCGTTGTCGTTATCGTGGTCGTTGTTGTTTGGCTCGGGCGACGGCGTCGGGATGGACGAGGGCAGCGAGGCCAGCGAGGGCACGTCGGGCGTCTCGGACTTGACCAGTTTGGGCGCCGCCACGCTCTTGCGCTTTCGCGGGGCGGGCTTCTTCTTGGGCGCGACCTCTGCTGCATCTTCGACAGAGGCCGCCACGCTGGCTGCGGTCTGGTCCGGGTCAAAGATCTCGCTGGGCTCAAGGGCCGACGCCGCCATGGAGGCGCGTGTCCTCCGTGTCCGTGTGGGCTTTGCCGCCAGCGCCTGGTCCTCGGCTGCAATCGTCTTGCGGCGCCCGGCAGCTGGCCGCCGGGGGCTGCGCGTGGGCGCGGGTGTGAAGTCTTCCTCGTCGTCCGGGCGGACCGTCGTGTTTGCATCGCCGGCAATCTCGTCGTCCGAGTCGACGATGGCGGCGCGCCGGGCGGCGGCGCGTCGCGTGGGACGTGTGGACATGGTGGAGCGGTGCCAAAGACAGGGTCGGAAAAAGAAAGAAGGCGTGCACAACGCAGTGCGGGCTGGCGTGTCGTCAAAGACACAGTTGGGGGGAGGCTGGGGCGCGCGAGCTGTCGTGATGGCAGAGGAGAGAGAAAACTGAAGGCGGAGGCGCGAGAAAAGGCGTCGTCAGGCTGGGGAAGGCGTTGCCCCGCCTGTTGTTGATTTGCGATTGCCGTTTTGGGCGGTAAACAAAACACAAGGAAGGGGCCCCACAAAAAGGGGGTGGCGCCGTCTCGCCCCACACGTGCTGTTGTGCTAGGCGGTTAAGTGCATAGAACAGCGTTTAGCTGCATATTACTGGGGGCTCCTCGTCCAAAAGTGAAGCTCCAAAAAGCTGTCTGCGATACTCCGTCCTGCGATGTACGATACTCCTCGAGCCTCAACCACCGGGGCGCAGCACCACAACACCCCCCCCCCCCAGAACAGCACCATGGCAGGCCGGCTCGACTACAAGAACTTCCACGACGTGTTTGGCGACGGCGACACGCTGCCGTACGACCAGCATGTCAACCGCGACATCGAGTCCAAGCGCAAGAGCCTGGGCGGCGTCCTGTTTGTCGACCGCGTGTTCACGGCGCTGGGCATCAGCAAGGTCAAGATGTACCCGCCAAAGGACACGCGCGCGCTCCACGAGCTCTTCCAGAAGATCCTCGGCTCCAAGATGTCGACCCACCACAAGCTGTCGGCGCTGTACTACCTGCTGCTCGACCACGACGAAGGCATGAGCGCGCGGTCCAAGCTCTCGGAGACCTTTGCCCTCCACACGGGCATGCCCAAGCGGTACCAGATCTTTATGAGCGGCCTCTGGCACATGGACCGACTACAGTTTGCGGTAGGCTGGTCTCTCTCTCTCCCCTTCCTCAACTGCCGACTCCTCCTCTGACGTCTTTCAGATCGCCCTCGAATACCTTGCCCACCCCTCGCTGCTTCCCGAGTTCGCCGACAACATCATTGCTGTGCTCGTCCGCCACGCCGAGAACAACGACTACAGCCTCGCGCTCGCCTACTACGCCGCCGTGCAGCCTGTGCTCCGGTCGCAGGAGGCGGTCGAGCTGCTGTTCGAGGCGCTCGCGCGCACCGACGTGACCGAGGCGTTCTACTTTACGCGCGCGCGCGCGGACCCGGCCCACGCGCGGCAGCAGCTGTTTGAGCAGCTGGTGGTGTCTGTCCTCAAGGAGAGCACGGCGGGCGGGCTGCCGCACCTGGACACGGCGAGCCGGTCGGCCGAGCTGGTCAGCCTGCCGCTCGACGCGCAGGAAGAGGCGTGGCTGCGTGCCTTTTTGACGACGGGCGAGGGCCGCAAACTAAAGCGCGCCAAGGACACGATCGTTATGAGAAAGATTGTCGCCGGGGACATTGGGCTGGCGGAGGCCGGGTCGGCCGCGGCTGCGGCGGCGGCTGCGACAGGAGCGGCAGCAGCGCCAGGCAACAGCAGCAGAAATCTCAGCGGGCCCTGGGGCATCATCCTGCAAGGGTTCCGGCAAGGTACGGCGACTGCTGGCGGCGGTGGCGGCGGTGGTGGTGGGGAGCAGTAGGGCGCGACTTCCGTCGGGGCCGCTGTGGCCGGTACTACCTCGGAGCCGGCGAAGAAGACACACGAGTCGTCGGCACGGTCGTTTCATGAGGGCCGGCTGATTAAATATAGGCATTTAGAGCGGGCAGTTGGAGAGGGGGCGGGCGCATACGAGCCGGCGTTCCGGATCATTGTTCTTATTTTGTTATGGAGTTGGTCGTCAATACCAGGGCATGCCACTTTGCATCCACGTGGTCCATATCTCAGGTTCTGTCCCTTTCCATTTCTGTACGAGCGCAGGTTGATCTTTCATTCGTGGCATTATGTTTTGAAGACGACAAAAATCTATGAAGAATTGGGACAGTGCAATAATGAAAAGAGAGTGTCCAAAGGAGATGGCATAGGGGTGGCCATTTTATGCCTGGAACCGGATCCCTCCCAAGAGAGAAACAGAGAGAGAGAGAGAGAGAGAGTAAACGCCCTGTAATCATAACAACCCGACGCATAGGTCAAACGACTGCAAAGCGGCCACTGGTCCAAAAGAATGAAGAGAGACGCCGGTGACCAGGAGGATATAGTAATACACACGAAAAGCATAAAATAGCAAAAAATGCGCCGCCGCAAACAGAACGAAGGCGGGCCGCGGCCTTCGGTCAGTCCTGCCGGCTGTTCTCGCCGGTCTTGACGGGCACCATCTCGTACTCGCCGGCGCCGTCCCGGCCGCGGCCGCGCCCACGGCCGCGCGAGAAGCCCTGCTCCTCGTCGCCGCCCGCACCAGCAGCCATTCCGGTTCCCGGCGATCCGGATGCGGCAGACGCGCCTGGCGCGGCTGTTGTTCTTGTTGTTGTTGTTGTCGTTGTCGTTGTTGTGGATGCTGACGACGCGGATGTTGCAGCACCGCCACCGCCAAAGTTGATCGGCCGCAGTTCGCGGTGCCGGCAGCCCCAGGTGCCGACAAGCACACACGTGCACGTGGAGACGGCCATCGTGGCCCACCAGGCGAGGTTGGCGGGCACAGAGCCGGTAGCGAGGTAGACAATCACCAGGTGGAGGATGTGGAGGGTGGCGGCAAAGTCGAGGACGAGCTTCGAGCGGGCGACAACAATGACAATCGCGATAGCCCTGGGGGGAAGACAAGTATGAGAATGGCAGCAGAGAATAGGATGGTTGGGAGACGAGGGGAGAGGGAGACGTACGAGAACAGGCCGGCTGCCAAGGTCCAGACAAAGGCCATCAGCCAGCCCTGGGTTGTGTCGCCGCGAATGGCGCTCCAGCCGAAGACGAGGTTAAAGGAGAAGCTGCGGCCCGACACGAGCGACGTGAAGAACATGAGCGGGATGGCCATGGCGTAGAGGATGGCCTGCAAGAGGGCGATTTGGCCGAGGATCTTGAGCGGGGGCAGCTCGGTCAGGGCGCCCGAGCGGCGCGGCCGGCGTCGACGAGACATGCCGGAGACGACGCAACAATGCGCGGCGAGAGAGGAGGCGGACGCAGCGAGCGCAGAGAGCCGGGGGAGGCGGCGGAGGCGGCGGAGGCGGCGGAAGGGATGGGCGCCGCGTCTGCGCAGGGGCCAGCGACCGGCAGGCCGTTGGGGATGGGCGTCGAAGCGCGAGACGGGGAGAAGGGAAGACGGTGGCGGCGGCGGCGGCGGCGGCGGTGGCGCGCGGGGCCGAGGGTGGACGTCGTGGGCGGCGCCGTCGTGATCCTACTCGAATGCGCTCATGGACGACATCAAATAAGAACAGCGGAGGAGGGGGGGGGGGGGGAGGGGGGGCGGCGAAGGCTGCCGCAGACGTCTATGTTCGGCGGTCCGTCGGCAGGGGGGGAAGAGAGGGGCGAGAGGAGGGGAGGGTCGCGGCCGAGCTCGGGCGTCAGGCCTGTCGTTCTGGGAGACGGAAGACGGCAGAAAAAGGGGGGGGAGAGAGAAAGGCAAAAACGGGAAGAGCCGTTCGTCGGAGAGGATCGTTCCGAGGTAGTAGAGAGGGTGGCAAGTAGAGAGCCGTTGTTATGAAGACGCACAAGACACAGTCGTCTGAAAACAGGATGCGTAGTTCGTCGTGTCGGCGTCGTCGTTGGGGTGGCGATGGCGATGTGTGATGATGGGCAGAAAGAAAATGCGAGGCTGGGCGCGACTGGTGCTGTCCTTTGCAGCGCTGTAGCTCGCCAGCCGAGCCCTGTACGGAGTAGGTTCCAGCGCACAGCTCGCCAGGCATCGATTTGCACCAGGCCCCCACTGCGGCAGCGCCAGACGCCTGTTCGGGACTAGCGCACTGTCGACCTGTCGGTGCCACACCGCCTTTATTCTGCCATTACATCAGAACCACTTCCCGCGAAGCCAAAAGCTTTGCCGTTTGGATGGACGACGAAGTCAAAAGGACCGGTTTTGGCCCCCCCCCCCCCCCCCCCCCCAGAGCTTCCGTCTTTCCACACCCGCAATCCGCTCCCGCCGGCAACTCACAAGCACAATGGGCCTGCTCTCCTCCGTCTGGCCCAGCCGTGGCCCCGTCTCCCAAGAGGACCGCCGCGCCGAGGCCATCCGCTCCGGCGCCGCCGTGCCGTCCCGCGCCGAGCGCCAGCACTGCTGGGACAGCCGCGACCTGTACTTTGCGTGCCTCGACGGTCAAAAAATCATCGACGTTGTCGCTCCCGAGGGCGCAAAGGCCGCGCAGAAGGCCTGCGGTGCCGAGAGCGCACAGCTGGAGCGCGACTGCGCCGCTCAATGGGTAGGTAGACGCTGTGGGCTCTTCCTCTGTTTTTCCCCCTTTCTTTTGTGGCCAGCCGCTGACCTGTTCGAGGTCGCCCATTTCAAAAAATACCGTGTGGCCAACTACCAGAAGGAGCAGCGGCTTGCCGCGCTCCGGGCACAGGGCGCCAACGAGGTGCAGATCCAGACCGGGCCCGGCGACGCGATGCCGGCGAAGAAGCGGTAGGGCAGCACGGCCGATGCGGCGGACGAGGAGAACGGGGCGGCAATGAAAAGAAAGACGAAAAAAAGAAAAACCCCTCAAAATGGCTAGGAAGCGACGACAGTGTAGGATAGGACAACATTGGGAACGGCGTTCATACAGGGGAGGAGGGGCAGGGGGGGGGGGGGCAGTTCCTGTGCGAACGGGCAGTTCCTGTGCGAACGGGCAGTCCCATATTATGGGGGACGCAAACAAGACGACGCCACTTTATAATGACTCAGTACAAACGACAGAAAAAGAGAAAAACTCTGCACACGACGGTCTCGAAACGATCGATTGCCGTGGGAATGCGTGGACAAAGGCTTGGTGAATGGCTAATGGCTGCCTTTTGAATTATCCCTCGGGGCCGTGCCAGCAGCGTCCGAACGCACTCAAAGGCGCAAGCCTTGCGTTGCCCGTGCCCCGGCTTCCTGGCCTCGTAGGAAACGTCCGCATTGCAGAAGAACTGTCGACCGCTGCGCATGGCGACCTTGGGCCCGGCGACGGGCGAGGCTAGGTACGTGCCTAGGCACAGCAAAAGGTAGACGCAGGCACCACGTATAGTATCGTACGCCACCATGGGATCTTCGCCGGGAGAGCACCACGACACACCAACAGCATCCCAGCCCAGTCAGGAAAGGGAATATAACGTGGTGAGAGTCGACGACAAGCCCTTACAAAAGGGGGGGGGGGACATGAGAGAGCCGCTGCATCCCCGTCGAAATCGACATACATACGGAGTAGCAGCACCGGTCCCGCTCCGTTCCCAAATGCTACCCCCACTCGTACAACGCAGCAATGCTCCTTGCTTGTCGCGACGGACTGCGTCGCTGCGATGGCTGTCGTCCTTGGTGAGGGCGTCTTCTGGATGCTGAGACCCGCTTTTGGCTGTCTGGCCAATCAGCGATCCGGACACGAGCCCTGGCCAGCGACCCCGTATTAATTTAATAGAGCGCCGCGGAGAACAGGGGGGGACTTTCTTGCAGCGGTTCGCGTCACTAACGCGCCACTACGCAACTGAAATCAAGAATAGAGGAGGGCGCTCGAGTTCCATCGCAACGCCCCCGCGACGCATTCTTTTTTTCTATTCTCCCCTCGGTGCTCTTCGCTCGTTCCCTGCTGCCCCGATCCTCACGCCACACACAAAAAACCACACCGACAACGGCAGACAGCTGGGGCGCCCACGATGGGTATCAAGCAGCTCTTTCAGATTGTCAAGGAGGAGGCGCCGGACGCCGTCAAGGAGGGCGAGATCAAGAACCAGTTTGGCCGAAAAGTGGCGATTGTACGTGTGGTGGGCCCCGGCTGACGACGGGAGAGGGTGTCGATGCAGGCGCCGGCTAACATGCTTTGTCGTATAGGATGCGTAGGTGCCGAGAAGACGTGGGATAGGGGAACGAGAAGGAAGAAACGAGGCGACGAAACGAAACGAAGAAACGAAGAAACGAAGAAACGAAGAAACGAGAGAAACGACACGCTAGCTAACACCCCCCAGTTCCATGAGCATCTACTCGTTCCTGATCGCCGTGCGCTCCGACGGGCAGATGCTGATGAGCGAGGCCGGCGAGACGACGTCGCACCTGATGGGCATGTTCTACCGCACGCTGCGCATGGTGGACAACGGCATCAAGCCGCTCTACGTGTTCGACGGCGCGCCGCCCAAGCTCAAGTCGGGCGAGCTGGCGCGGCGCTACATGCGCAAGCAGGAGGCCACGGAGGACCTGGAGGAGGCCAAGGAGACGGGCACGGCCGAGGACATTGAAAAGTTCTCGCGCCGCACCGTGCGCGTCACGCGCGAGCACAACCTCGAGTGCCAGCGCCTGCTCAAGCTCATGGGCGTGCCCTTTCTGGTGGCGCCGACCGAGGCCGAGGCCCAGTGCGCCGAGCTCGCGCGCGCCGGCAAGGTGTACGCGGCCGCCAGCGAGGACATGGACACGCTGTGCTTCAACACGCCCATTCTGCTGCGGCACCTGACGTTTAGCGAGCAGCGCAAAGAGCCCATCCAGGAGATCCACCTGGACAAGGTGCTGCAGGGGCTGAACATGGAACGAGACCAGGTATGCTCTCTCTCTCTCTCTCTCTCTCTCTTTCTCTCTCTCTCTGTGTCTCTAACCAAGCCTTCTGCTGCCCCCCCACAGTTTGTCGACCTTTGCATCCTTCTCGGCTGCGACTACCTCGACCCCATCCCCAAGGTCGGCCCCAACACGGCGCTCAAGCTGATACGCGAGTTCGGCTCGCTCGAAAAGGTCGTCGAGTACATGAAGACCGACAAGAAGCAGAAATACGTCATCCCCGACGACTGGCCGTTTGAGGACGCGCGCGAGCTGTTCTTCAAGCCCGACGTGCGCGCCGCCGACGACCCGCTGTGCGACTTCAAGTGGGACCGGCCCGACGTGCCGGGGCTCGTGCAGTTCCTCGTCAACGAAAAGGGCTTCTCCGAGGACCGCGTGCGGTCCGGCGCCGCGCGGCTCGAGAAGAACCTCAAGGGCACGCAGCAGCAGCGCCTCGAGGGCTTCTTCAAGGTTGTGCCCAAGACCGAGGCCGAGCTCAAGGTGCAGAAGCGCAAGCTCGAGGAGAAGAACGAGGAGAAGAAGAAGCGGCTCAAGGACGAGAAGAAGGAGAAGGCCAAGGCCAAGGCAAAGCCTCGGGGCGGCGCCTGAAATGGTCTGGCCAGTGGCACAGCAGGGACGGGGCAGCACGGGAGCCGTTACAAAGAAGATTGGGGAGGGGGCAGGTGGTGCCTGGAGAGACAGGATCGAAAAAGTGCCCCGGCAGACGCTGTGGGGTGTGCATACCAGGAGACGGGAGCCCCCCCCCCCCCCACGACGCTTGTGATTTTCAGGGGTCCGGCTGTCTATTTTTTGGCGTGTCGTTTTCCCATCGCCGTCGGTTTCATGTTTTATGTTTTTCATATTCGGCGTTGCAGGGTTTGGCACAGGGAGTTGGAATCACATGGGATGGAGCGAACAATCTTGCGTTCTCCAAGCCGTGCGGATATGTGCATATGAATACCCGCATACTGGCATGCGCCGGTGCTAGGCCCCACAGCACACAACACCACGAACTCGCCTGGCCACACGAGACCACAGCACGCTGCGCCCGCGGCGCCCGCGCCCCCCCCCCCGTGGGCTGGCGGCGTGCCTCGGCATCCCCACAGCGCCGCAGCCAATGGCGCAAAATGATGGGGCCGCGCCCCATACTTTTTTTTTCGGGGATGACATCAGGGGGGGAAGGAGCGGCGGGCCAAAAAAGGAAATAAGTGAAAAAGGAAAAGAAAGGGAAAAAAAAGAAAGAAAAACACCATCACATGTCCCCAGGGCGGCGGGATTTGCAATGCCTCTGGCTCTCTGGTCGGACGGCCCGCTGCATTCGGACTGTGTCTCCCCTCCCCTTCCAGTTCCAGGCTGTCTGACCTCTGTTTCCACATTCCAGTCGGCGACGTAGTAATCCACGCTGGCGGTCTCACACAGGTTCGCCGATGCCAGTTTCGGTGAATCGCTCCTGCCTGCCTCGTCCTCGTCCTCGCTGCAGGCGCGGCGGCGGGGACGCCCGCAAACAGCAGGCGCAAAACGTCGTCGCCGCGGAGGGAAGGCACGACAGACATTCTCCATTCTCTTTCTCGCACAGTGCAGCCCCGTCCCGGCCAGCCCCAGGATGTGTCGATGTTCTTGACGCTCGAATCCGGGGGTGAGGGCGCTGGGGTGGAAGGGGGGGGCCACCAATGGCGGCGAGCGAATTACGCTCCAAACCCCAACTGCGCGTGTGCCGAGCTGCGTTTGGGGTGGGCGCACTGTGTCTCCATCGGCGCGGGACCTTCCCCAACTCTCTGAAAACAGCTGCGCTCGCGACGGCGCCCTTCGCTCTTTCGCATGTGATTGACAGCCCTTTGCCGGCGTTTTTTGGTGGCAAGAGACGTCTCTGCTGCAGAAGCATCGCTGGACGGCTCTTCTTTAAACTGCCACCCGTTTCCCCGTTTCTTTGTTTCTCTTCCTCTCGTTCTCTCTTTTTTTTCTTCTTCTTTCTTCCTCTTCTTCTCCCTGTTGCCTCCTGTGCTCTTGTTCTGACTCTCCTCACCTCACCCGCCATTCCTCTGTCGCCTGATCGTCATCCATCGCCTCTTTTGCTTTCCGCCCTTTTCTTTTTCTCTTTTTCTCTTTTTCTCTTTTTCTTCATTTCTCCTCTTCTCCCCTTCTCCCCTTCTCCCCTTCTCCCTCCCCTTACCCTCCAGCTCAACATGTCCAAGACATTCACACAGGCCGAGGTGGCCTCGCACAACAAGCCCGACTCGCTGTACATCACAGTCGATGGCGACGTCTACGATCTGACCAAGTTCCAGGACGACCACCCGGGTATGTTTCCCTGGTCGCTTTTTTCTCTTTCTTTTCTTCTCTCCCTCTCTCTCACTGCCCTTACTGACGCCCCTTTCTCCGCAGGTGGCAAGAAGATCCTCGCGCGTGTTGCCGGCAAGGACGCCTCCAAGCAGTTCTGGAAATACCACAACGCCGGCATCCTCAAGAAGTACAAGGAGCGGCTGCAGGTCGGCTCCCTCGACACCAAGCCCAAGGCCGAGGCCCCCAAGCCTGCGCCCGCACCGGCGCCCGCAGCGAAACCCGCACCGAAGCCCGCTGCTGCCGCCGCCAGCAAGGAGCCCGAGTCCAAGGAGGTCGATGCCCTGGAGCCTTTTGGCGGCAACATTCCCTTTGCCGACCCCTCGTGGTACCAGAGCGTGAGTCTTTTTTTTTTTCTTCTTGTGCTCTTTTTGTTCCGCCTTGCCGCAGTACACCTGCTAACGTCCACCGCGCAGTACCGCTCCCCCTACTTCAACGAGACCCACGCCGCGCTCCGTGCCGAGGTCCGCGAGTGGATCGACACCGAGATCGAGCCCCATGTCGCCGAGTGGGACGAGGCACGCCTGGTGTCGCCCGCCGTCTACAAGGAGATGGGCCGCCGCGGCTACCTGGCCGGTCTGCTGGGCGTCCACTACCAGTCCGAGTACACGGCGAACCGCGTGCAGAGCGTGCCCACCGACAAGTGGGACCTTTTCCACGAGATGGTGCTGACGGACGAGATCTCGCGCACCGGCTCCGGCGGCTTCGTGTGGAACCTGATTGGCGGCTTTGGCATCGGCTGCCCGCCGCTGGTCAAGTTCGGCAAGAAGGCGCTCAAGGACCGCATCCTGCCGGGCATCCTCAACGGCGACAAGCGCATCTGCCTCGCCATCACCGAGCCCGACGCCGGCTCCGACGTCGCCAACCTGACCTGCGAGGCCAAGCTGAGCGCGGACGGCAAGCACTACATTGTCAACGGCGAGAAGAAGTGGATCACCAACGGCATCTGGTCCGACTACTTCACGACGGCCGTGCGCACGGGCGGCGAGGGCATGAACGGCGTGTCGCTGCTGCTGATCGAGCGCTCGTTTGGCGGCGTGTCCACGCGCAAGATGGACTGCCAGGGCGTGTGGTCGAGCGGCACCACGTACATCACCTTTGAGGACGTCAAGGTGCCGGTCGAGAACCTGCTGGGCAAGGAGAACCAGGGCTTCCGCGTCATCATGACCAACTTCAACCACGAGCGCATCGGCATCATCATCCAGTGCCTGCGCTTCAGCCGCGTGTGCTACGAGGAGTCCGTGCGCTACGCCCACAAGCGCCGCACCTTTGGCAAGCGCCTGATCGACCACCCCGTCATCCGCCTCAAGCTGGCCCACATGGCGCGCCAGATCGAGGCCAGCTACAACTGGCTCGAGAACCTCATCTACCAGTGCGAGACCATGGGCGAGACCGAGGCCATGCTGCGCCTGGGCGGCGCCATCGCCTCGCTCAAGGCCCAGAGCACCGTGACCTTTGAGTTCTGCGCCCGCGAGGCCAGCCAGATCTTCGGCGGCCTGTCCTACTCCCGCGGCGGCCAGGGCGGCAAGGTCGAGCGCCTGTACCGCGACGTGCGCGCCTACGCCATCCCGGGCGGCTCCGAGGAGATCATGCTGGACCTGAGCATACGCCAGAGCTTGCGCGTAGCGAAGGCGACCGGCATGAAGCTGTAAGGAGAGGGGGGGGGCCGATGCTGTGTATGCTGTGTGTAGCACAAGCCTGGATTTGGGTTTTCTGTTTTTTCTCATACTGGGCCCGTTAGACTGCCTGTATTTTTTTGTAATCCTATATGTCTGTTCGATTCTTCCTTTCTCGGTGTCTTGTCCATACTGGAAAGCTAAGGTGAACCCGAACCCCTTGAATATCAAAACGATAGAAGCCCCACAAAAAGAGGAAGAACAGCATGCCGTCTCGTCTGGCGAGCGATGCGGAAGGCACGCCCCGTGAGCATCGTTCCTGCCCCCTGGTGGACATTGTCGACCATGTCGAGATGGTTTCCTCTTTCGGCATAGCCTCTCCTCCGGTGGCCTCTGCATCTGTTTTCTCCTGTTCGACCGTCTTCGTGTTTTCCTTCGTGTCTTCCTCTCGCCGCGGCCTCTTCCACAACCACCTTTTTCCATCCCACCACCCGCCCCGTGACCTAGCAGCATCCCTTCACGCCCCCCCCCCCAATATTCTACGTCCTCAAGAACATTTGTCTATCCAGTATACTGTATGGTCTCCTTCCCCCTGCCCTCTCTCTCTCTCTCTCTCACCCTGAAGACCGCGCCCTCGTCCAGAGAGCAAACAGCCATGTCCTCGCTCCATGCGCCGCCGCCGCCGTCACCGCCGTCCTCGTCACTACCCTCCCCATCGCTGCCGCCGACCGCAGCTGCGTCCACCTTCGCCATGGCCCTCGCACAAGTGACGCCGCCCGAGGACCGCGCTGACGCTGTTGCGCAGTGGGTGGGCCGGCTCCCCCCCAAAGGCGAAGCACCAGACATGGGCGCCGCCCGGCTGTCGGCGGCTGCGCCCACCATCGGCATCCACAGCCCCGCCCGTCGTCGCCCGCTGGCAGTACCCGGCAACTAGGTGATGCCGGGGTGGGAACGCGGCGCGCCGCTGCGGACCTCCGAGCCCGCCAACAGCAACAGCAACAGGGTTCGCGTCGGTCGGGTCGGCGTGTCCGTGTCCTTCTCTGCGAACGCTCGTCGCCCGCCCCCACCAGAAGTCCAGCAAGGGGCGGTGGCAGCGGCTTCGGAGCCACAGACCACAGAGCGAGGTAGCGTGCAAGCCCGAGGCGACACGAGGGGCCGAGTGAACAACGACACCAACGCCGACGCCTGCGGTCCTGCAGCGCCAAGACACAGCGGCGGTGGGAACGGCCGCAGCCAGAGCGCGCCGCCGCTGCAGCAGGATCGCACGCAGTATACGGGCCAGGGGGGCCACCGCCAAGCGGCGCAGAAGCATGCAAAAAGGGAGAGCGTTGCCAAATTTCACCGGGCCATCCGTCAGAGGCTCCGGAGACGGCCGCACACAACACGCAGCACAGCACGCGGCGCCGACGCCCGGTGGCCTGTGCGGTGGCTTGGCGGCCGCCAGTGGCGCCGCGACCAGAGGCGGGTGTGGATGAGCTCGCTGGACGGCGCCGACGTGTCCGGGCCAGCACCAAAGAAGACGCGACGGCCCGCACGGGCCAGGACCGGAAGCGCAGGCAAGAAGAAGACAACGGAGACGGCGTCGGCCGCCCCCACCGCCGCCCCCGCCCCTGCCGCCTCGGCCAGGTCCAGCAGGATCCAGAAAATGGTCGGGGAACTCGTGTGGATTGTCGCGCCCCAGGACACCGTCCGCGCGTGGTAGCGGCAGCGCCGCGACGGGGGCCGCAAAAAGCGCGAGCAGGCCGAGGCCGCACGCCACGCGGCGCAGCAAGCACGAGACAGACAGGCCCGCGACGCGGCCGCCATGGCGGAGGCGCGAGCCACAGTGCAGCGGCTCGACGAGCAGGCCCGCTCGGCAGAGGCGGCCGCCAGAATGGAAGCCGTCGGGAACTGCGCGCCCAGCGACGACACGGCCGTTCCGGTCTACGCGGGCCGCTCGTCGTCGCCCTCGCCCTCGCTCTCGCCTGCTCCTTCTGCGCCGTGCTCCGCTCGTCCTTCCCAATCCCCGGTACAGCCCGACAGGGCGGCCGTCCGCTCGGGACCGGGCCAGCACCAGCCCCTGGCAGAATCCCGGCAGGGCAGCGAGCGCTCGCCAGCACCGCCGCGTAGTGGCCCAGCCAGCCGCGGCGCAGACGACAGCGTCCAGACAGACAACAACGGGCACGCACGCACCAACGTCTTCTTCGCCGTCGACCACGGCTCGCAGGCTGCCGCATCCGCATTGTTGCTGGTGGCGCCGCCGAACTCGGTGGCCGATTCCGTGCACTGCCCTCTTGCACGCGCACCAGCACCACCGTCCGTGCCCGTGTCCCGGAAGCGCCCCACCACCACCAGCGTCCGATGGGCCGAGGACGCGGACGGCGCTGCCTGCCCTGCGTCGTCGTCGTCGTCGTCGTCGTCGCCTCTGGCGCAGCTCGTCACGGCGTCGCTGGCGTCGCTGGGTCCGATGCGCATCTTTGCGGTACCCCGGCACGCGGTTGCTGCCAGTGCTGCTGCGGCTGCGGCTGCGGCTGCGGCTGCGGCTGCGGCACCGGGCCGCGAAGGCGACGACGGCGGCCTCGACGGTGCCGCCGACGACGACCGCCGCCGCCGGTACTGCCGCGATCCAGACGCGCCGGGCGGGGGCATTGCCGAAGCGTGCGAGCCCTGTGGCGACGACGACAGCGAGGCCGACGCCCAGAGCTTTGTCTCCTGTCCGCCGTGGCCGGCCAAGTCGACGCGGTAGCGCAGACCGTAAGCAACGACGGTTGGGCCCGTGCGAGCTTCAGTAGTCACAAAAAAGGGAAAGGCAAGGGAGAGGCGGGTGGATAAGAGAGAGAGAGAGAGAGAGAGAGAGAGAGAGAGAAACAGAGTAGGCGGTCAAGAACAGAAAACTAAAAGCAGAAAGCAGAACCGCATCGTATAGACATTTCCTATTTTTGCTGTAGCCGTTACCAAAAATGTGCGCCATGGAGGAAAGAAAAGAATGCGTCCTGTGGGACATGGGAGGCAAAAAGAACAACAACGCAAAAACGCAAAAACGCAGCAGAAAAAAAAGAGAAAAATATGTATATACAAAATCGCCCCGAATGGCATCAGCAGTACCAAAATACAGTAGCCCGAATCCCTTCCCCTCTCCTCCCCCCCCCCCTCTCTTTCCAAATGCAAGCTTTATGTGTGCCAACACCGCGGCTCTTTCGGTCCCCAAAGAGGAGAGAGAGAGAGAGAGAGAGAGAGAGGGCAAGAGTTGAGATGGAGAAGAAGGCGAAAAGCAACCTCTAGAACCCCTTTAGAAGCCCTTTCGTCACGCCTCTCGTACAGTCGACCCCTCCCGTCCGTTTCAGCTCGAACTCGTCGCCGGGCCGCCGTACTGCACCCGCAGCGCATCGACTTCGCGCTGCAGGGCGTCCAGGTCCGCCAGGATGTTGTGAGCCGACAAGCCGCTGCTGCCGGCCGGGCCCGCTTGGCCCGCCTCCGCGTCTAGCTCGTCTTCCTCGGCCAGCGGCAGGCTGCTGCTGGCCTTGCGGGGCGCCGACGATGGTGCTGCTGCTGCTGCTGCTGCTGCTGCCGATGATGATGATGATGATGATGATGCGGCGGCGGCGGCGGCGGCGGCGGCCGAGGCGTTGTGGAGCGGCGACGACAGCGCGGCCGCGGGCCCGTCCATGCTCCCGCGGCTGCTGCCTCGCTGCCGCGGCGGGGGCGGGGGCGGGAGCGGGTAGGACGGCTGTGCATGCGCGTGCGCGTGTGTAGCAAAAGCAGGCATCCGCCGTGCAGCGGCGCCGGCGTCGATGCTCGTCACGCTCGGGGGGCGTGCGCTGCTGCCGCCGCCGCTGTCGGTGGACGACAACGCGGGCCGGCCGTCCTTGTGGCGCACAGAGGTGTTTCGTGCGGGTGGCGGGGGCGGTTTGGCCAGCTTGCCACCGGTGCCGGTGCCTGACGACCGGTCGGTGTCGGAGGCGGCGGCGGACGGGGAGATGAACGAGGCCGACGGGCGGGACGCGTGGTTGGCACGCCGGGGCGGTGGCGGCGCAGGGACGTTGCTGGGTGCCCGGAGGCTCGACGACCGTGACCGCGCAGACTCAAACGAGGACCGTGGCGACCCCGCGGGTGACCGGTCGCGGTGCTGGTCCGTTGTGTTGTCCCCTGGAGCCAGAGTCTGGGGCATCGGCCGGTCCTGCAGGTTGGTTCTGCTGTCTGACCGGCTGTGCGCTTGTCGCCGTGGTGGGGGAGCTGGCGTGGGCTTCTTCAACTGGGACTGTGACGGTGCGGACGAAAACGCCGCCGCGTGCGACACGTGCGACGCGTTTGGCGGTGTGGGCAGGCGTGGCGATGGAACGGCGTCCTCGAAAGGCGCCGGGCCAAGCTCTGTCTCGGGCAGTCTGCCTGCGGCCTCGCGGTCAAATACGCTGTCCCCGGCATCGCCATCGTCTGCAGACCGGCGAGCCGGAGGAGGCGGTAATGGCTTGTTGACGTCGGACGCGGATGAGGACGGTCGTGCACTCGCCGTCGGCCTGTCCGCACGACTCGCCAGATCGTCTTCGTCACCCTCGCTCGCCGGCGCCTTGTCCCCTTTCGCCTTGATCAGCCTGCCATGCCGCGAGCTGGGCGGCGGGGGCTTCTTCCGCAGAGCCTGGCGCTGCGCGGAGGTGCCGGGCGGCAGTGGTGCTCCGAGGATGAGGCCGCTTCGGTCGTCGTCGTTTTCCGAGACCTCGTGTGACGTTCGCGGCGTCTCCTGTGGTGCGTGCGGCACCTCAAACACCGAGTGTTTGGACGCCGTGGAAGCATCCGTAATGCTCCCTGCATCAGCAGCAGCAGCAGCAGCAGCAGCGCCACCTATCCGAACTGGCACGCCCGTGCTGCCCGTCGGGCCCTGCCCCGTCAGCAACAGTCGACTGAATGCGTCGACGTCCATGATGCCCTTCCCCGTCGGCGCTGGCGCCGGCTGGTCTGTCTGCAGCCCCTCGTCCCCATCCCTCTGCTCCGGTTCTAGGTCGCCGAGCGTCTTCTGGAAGGGGTTTGGAGGCGGCCGCTGCTGGCTTGGTGCCGCAAAGGCGGCAGAGTAGCCGGAGTAGCCGGAGAGGGTGGAGTAGCCGGAGGTGGCGAGGTCGGACGGCGGTGCGCCGCGCTGCTTTGGCAGTGGGCTGCGGTCGTCGTCGTTGCTGTCTTTGTAGTCGTCCGAGTTGTCGTCGGACTCGCTGCTAAAGTCTTCATAGTTGCGCACGGGGCGGTCGTCGAGCAAGCCGCCGCGCCGGCTGTAGTCCGCAAAGTGGACCGCCGCCGGCGTGGCCGCTGGCGCGCTTCCTGGGCCTGAGGAGGGACTTGCGCCAGACACGTTGGAAGGAAAGCGGGCTTCAAAGTCGGCTTCGACGGAGTCGACGGAGGAGGGGGAGGAGGGGGAGGAGGGCGGGGGGGACTGCACGCGGACTTTCTTGACCGGCTTGGGCCTCAGGAAGGTCGTGGACGGCGGGGCCTCGGCGGATTTGGGCAGGGCGCTGAGCTGTTCGCGGAACTCGTCGCCGGTCGGATGTGGCCGGGGCGGCTGCACCACCTCGTCGTCCAAGTCGTCAAAGTCGTGGGCGTATGTGCCGTCGGTGGTCCCGGATGCGCCGGGAGCGCCGGAACGTGCGGGGAAAACATGGCGGTCGTCTGCCTGGGAGGGGAACTGGAGACCGGAGGAGCCTTTCGTGGTCGAGGCGGCGGGAGGGGGAGCTGTGTCGAGGAGCGCGGGATGCGCGAGGGCGGCGGAGGGGGCGGGAGACAAGGCGGTGGATTTGCGGCGGAAGGGGTTGTGGGAAGCAAGCGGAGGGTCGGCCATGGCTCTTCTCCGGACGTCTGCGTCGGTCTGCAGGCGAGCGACGGGGAGGGGAGGGGTAAAAGGGGAGGGGGAGGGGGGTGAAAGAGCGAGTTGTGTGATCGCCCGCGAGATGGAGGAAAAGACGGTTTGCGTGTGGTGGACCGGGACGCAGAGGGAACAAGGGGACCCGGACAGGCGAGCACCAGATTGATAGGGCGAGATAACGCCGTTAGCCAGCAACAGGAGGAGAAGCAGGGGTACGGACGTTGGGAGGCTGCGGGGTAGCAGCAGCAAGGCACAACGGTCGCGGCGGGAATTTGGGGATGGGGTGTCGATCGATGGCAGTGGCCGGACAGCTCGGGTTGAGCAGCAGGCCGGAAACGGACGACAAGCGCTAAGAGGAGGGAGAGGGAGAGAGAGCGACGAAGAGGGAAAAGGAAACAGAGAAGAAAAAGAAAAGAAAAAGAAGAAAAGAAGATGCAAAGGCGCGGGCAATCCTTTCATCTGGCCGCCATTGTCCGCGCACCGAGGCTGCTCTCCCTTTGGGTCTCGGGGTTGTACGGACGACACGGCAGGGCCCTCGTCCGGGATCTTTTGCGATGCTGGGAAGGGGCTTGTTCTGTCTGTCTCTTTTGCCGTTCTGTTGTCGCTTTGTGTGTGGCTGCTGATTAAACGGCTGCCTTGTCGAGGGGGGGGGGGGGGGGGGTTGTCGTGCTTTGTTGAGCCGCCGCCAATGAACGGACGAGTCTGCTGCAGCGGACCCCTCCCTTGTCATGGATCGTATCGTGCTTTAGCGGTGGCAATGACGCGGCGCGGTCGGGGTGTGAGAGAGAGAGACAGAGACATCAGACCCAAAAATGAGGTTTTTGAGATGCGTCTGGCGAGAATTGGGACAGACTGCGCAGGACTGCTGGTATTAAGCTACAGCGGGCAGGAACCGTTTGCAACGGCGGCCGGAAAGAGAAAGAACGACCGAGCCAGCAGACGGAGACCCCCCCCCTTCCCCGCGCCCTTGCGGGAAGGAGCATTTTTGACTCTTTTCAAATTAGTGAGCCGCAATCGTAGAGCAGGAAAGTAAGACAGTCTAGTTTGCGCCTTCCGTTTTCGATCCTTCTTTCTTTCCGTGCCCGCCTCGTCCCGTCTCGCTCTTGCCCTCTCTCTGCCGCGCTCTCTTCCGTACCTGCCGCTTGACTTGCTTCCGTTTCTGCGGCGCAACCGGCTGTCTGCCCCGACCTTACTATTATCCGCCCCCACCTCTTCCAATTGGGGCTTGTTCCACTGTGTCTGGTCCTCGTCGAGGCCGCACACGAAGAATGTACAGATGTACAGGGCCAAGGCGAGCACGAACTCACAAAGTCCGTACACGCGATACTACAGCGTTGGCTACACGTAAGATACTTGCAATATAGGGGGGGGGGAGGGAAGCCAGGAGGGAAAAGAACGGTGAGACGAGGAACGCAGGGGAAGCTGAGACAATACAGAATGACAGTAGTCAGAAGGAGAAAGGGGTTACAGGGGGGGGGGGGCATCCGACTGGCCACCATCAAACCGTCACAGAGAGAGAGAGAGAGAGAGAGAGAGAGAGAGAGAGAGAGAGAGAGAGAGAGAGAGAGAGAGAGAGAGAGAGAGAGAGAGAGAGCTTGACGTTTTGTTTCTGGTTTGGTTTTCTCTTCTTCTTCTCGTCCTTCTTCGTCGTCTCGCTCAGACTCCTCGCAGCTTGTTCGATGCAAGGTCGCTGCAAAACAACAAAGGCTGTGAGAAATGAGAAACAATGAGAAAAAAAAAGAGAATTGAAATAGAAGAAAAAAGACAGAAACAGCAACACAGAAAGCAAAAGCAGGCGTCGCGTACGGAGTACGCAGTACGAGTACGGAGTACCTAATCTTTTCCATCTCTGAGGCATTTTGATGGGCGACGGCCGGGTTATCGAGTGGGGCAGCTGTCCGTCTTTGGGCGCCGTTTCCAGCCCAATCCCCAAGAAACGGTCGCACACGTGACACTTACACCAGAAAGTCTCCACTTTTGACGACAACCCGCGCACACCACCTCTCCCTCCCAAAATGTAAACAAGAGGGGGAAGATAACGCACCGGGCGGCCGTCTTTCCGCTCTTCCGTCGACACGCAGCGCGTAGCACCGCGACACATCTGCTCCCCTTCGCACACGGCTTGGCAAAACCAATAAGATTTCTTTTTGTTGAAACGGGAGAACCCACGCCCTTATCCATACAGAACACAATACCGCAGCAGCTGCCGTCACTCCAACGGGGGAAACAACACAGAAAGACCGGCGTACATATATATATCACGCACTGCACACAAAATATACCGTTTCCCCTAGCCATCCCTCGCCTCCCAAGTAAAAACCCAGTAACGCCTGATCAAAAAAGAAAGGTGGAAAGAAGAAACCAAAGGGTGCCATCACACATAAACGGAAACAGAGGCATCATGGGCGGCGGGTCGGCAAGCGATCCATGCGCCCATGAGAGAGGTTGGGGGGAGTGAGAGAAAGAGGAATGTAAGAGACAAGAATGTCCAAGCCGGAGAGGAAAAGGAAGAAAGGTGGGGTATCGAAAGAGAGACAGTGGCAAAGCAGTGTCGCTTTATGCCTCGGCCTTCTTCGGTGCTGCCGCCTTCTTCGGGGCGGCCTTCTTCGGCGCTGCGGCCTTCTTGGCGGCGGGCTTGGTGACCTTGCCGGCAGCGACCTTGGGCTTGGGCGCAGCCTTGGGCTTCTCAGCAGCCTGTGGAGCACGTGTTAACATCGCAAAACAACACAACACACGCGCAGTGGTAAGAATTGGGCGACATACCTTCTTCGGCGCAGCCTTCTTCTCCTTGACCTCCTTCACCTCCTTCTTGGGGGCGGCCTTCTTGGGCTTCTCGCCCTCCTTCTTGGGGGCAGCCTTCTTGGGGGCGGCGGCCTTCTTCTTCTCGCCCTCCTTCTTGGGTGCGGCCTTCTTGGCGACAGGCTTCTTCACCTTGTCGGCCTCCTTCTTGACCGCGGCCTTCTTGGCGAGCTTGGTGCCGCCAGATGCACCTAGTAGTACGGTTAGCAAAACAAAACAAAAAACGAGTATGTGAGAGGCAGACAGAGCGTGAGAGAAACAGTGGCCTCATACCCTTAGGCTGCTCAAAGACGCCCTTCTCAACGCCGGTCCGCAGGGCCTTGTTGAACAGAGAGTCGAACATGGCGTCGGTGACCGTCAGGCTGTTGTTGGCCTTGACGAACTTCTTGAGCGACTGCCGGCTGTTGGTGGAATGTTAGTTGGTGTTTGGAAAATGGGCCGTGTAGGACGGAATGAAAAGAGTCAAGCAGGGCGGGGAGGTGTGTATTTAATCTTCTTACCTTGAGCCATTGCGGTCCTTGAGCTATCGTCGGAAGACAGCGTTAGTAAATGGGGAGACACGGAACGAAGCGCGTCAAATCGTAAGAAGAAACGAAAGAAGAAAAAGACCAAGAGAGCGAAAGAAACAGAAAGGAGGGCGGCGTGAGCTTGGAGGGGTGGCGTGACGTGGCGATCGATTTGCATCGCGACGTGGCACTGTCGCAACAAGTCGCCAGGCCTGCGAGCGCGCCAGGGAAACGAAAGAATGGGCAGGCAGATAAAGGAAGAGGAAAAGAATGCGTGGTGCGATAGGCAGAGCGCGCGCGACACAAAAGAAAGGAGAAATGCCGGTTTGTATTTACCGTAACAATGGCTTGCGTGATCATGTCCTGTCGCGCGGGTTAGCTTTGGGCTTCTTTTTTGTCTTTTTGGCGCCTCATTTTCGGTCGCGAATGAAATCGGTCGCGAGACGGGATCGCAGGCGAATCAGAGCGCCGTTCTCGCAAAAAACAGGGACAAGACAAACCTGGTACGAGGCATGCGAGGCCTTGGGCTTGGCCGCAGAGGCGTCGGTCTTCTTCGGAGGCATTTTGAAAGTTGGGTGGTGATTGAGAAGGAGAAAAAGAGTTGGGTTTCGAAATGAGAATGGGAAGAGAAAAAAAAGATGGATCGCTGGTCGCGTCTTTTTTTGTGAGTAGATGGTGGATGGTTCAAAGGATGCAGTTCAATTCAACACTGTTGAAGAAAGGAGAGAAGAGAGAGAGGGGGAGAGGGAGAGGGAGAGGAGAAGCGGGAAAAAGAAAGAAGAAGAGAGAAGAGGAAAGGGAAAAGCAGGAAAGAGGGAGCATCGGGGGGAGGGAGAGGGCGAACATGCGCGCCTGCCGGGCGGGTTGTTTATATATGAGAGCGGGGGTCGCGGCGCAATCAGTAAGTCGAAAAGTTCGCTGGTCGGTTTTATTTTATTTTTCGGTGCTTGGGGCTGGCCTGGCCAGGAAGTATTACGGAGTACGGGGGGGGGCAGAACAGCAATGGCACAGCGCTAAAATCACACGCAACTGGCATTGTCCTTAGCGGGCTTTTGGGGGCTGGGCGGACGGCCTGCCGACCTTATTTCTGCACATTCCCTGGTGCATGGCTTCTCCGTTTTAGTGGGGATCCCGAGCAGGTAGGGGTGTTCAGCGTGCGGTGTGTGTGTGTGTGTGTGGGTGGGAAGGAGGGAAGGAGTGAGGGAGGAGGGGAGGCAGAGGGCGGTGGAAGAGGACGGTGGAAGAGGGTGGCAGACCGGGAAGGCGCGGTGGCGGGTCACTGGACTGGACAATGCAAGGTGTCGACGAGGCCGTCAGGTTCGCCCACACCACACAACCACACAACCACACAACCTCACCGCGGACGCTGCAAAAGGAGGCGTTGCCGTGCAAGATAAGATGCACCGTCGTCCGCGCAGGAACACCGACAGGCACGCGCGACGACGACGGCGGCGGCAGATGGCCCGAGCTTTCCCAGGCCTGAGGAAATCCTTGCCAAGAAACAGCCGCCGCCGAAAATAACACAGAATCAGACAGCGCCAGACATGCGCCTGCCTCGCGCCAATAAAAAGGTACCCCCCCCCCCACCTCTTTTGTCTCTTCCCTCGTCTTTCCTCTTTCCTCTTTCCTCTTCCCTTTCCTCTCTTCTCCTCGCTTTCCCACTCTGCTCTTGCCACTCCGTTCCTCCGCCCGCTTCCCCTCTGCTTAATAACAAACGCACGAGCAGAAGTCGGGCAAAATAAAGAGAACCCTTCCCCTCTCGCCTCATCGCTTGTAGTCTTTATCTCGCCTTTTCTCCCATGCAACGGTGTGTCGCTGCATCTGGCCATGGACATGTCTCGCGTGTGCTTTATGTTGTTATTTCTTCAACTCTCTTCGCGATGCGCGCCCGCGATGCGCGCCGGCGACGACGCCGTTCCATCCCTGCCCGTCTCTGCACCGCGTAGCCGTCGTGGTCCATCCCTTGCCTTGCGCCGTGTCGGGCTATGTCGTCTGTGTTTCACGTGTTTTTTTTTTTGTTTTTTCTTTTCTTTTCTTTTCCTCTATCCCCTTCTTTCTTCGTCACGATCGCGTGGGAAGCGCTGTCGCGGTGTTGCCGCCCAGCATCGTTCACGCCTTCCGCGTGCTGACTCTCGAGGGCAGGAACATGATTCGCTGCGTCAGGTGGTCAGTGTCACACGCTCTTTCCCAACGAACACACACGCACCAACACACGCACACAACAAAGACGCCCCCTTGTGACCCCCAGAGAACCCTCGGCGGGGCGGCCTTGCCTCGCTGGCCTTGCCACTAAAATCTGGACAGGCTGTTGGCCAGGCCAGCCCCCCCCAACCGCCGCCGATTGCTCGGTTTTAGTGCGCGATAACAATCTTGCTGCGGACTCCTTCGAGTACGGAGTACGGAGTATGTCGTATTATCTCTCCTGCTCTCTCCATCGACCAGAGATCAGCGACGAGCCGGGAA
Organism: Ophiostoma pallidulum; assembly: GCA_019925425.1. Classification (NCBI taxonomy): domain Eukaryota; kingdom Fungi; phylum Ascomycota; class Sordariomycetes; order Ophiostomatales; family Ophiostomataceae; genus Ophiostoma; species Ophiostoma pallidulum. The sequence continues at coordinate 21,536 of JADHKO010000225.1, read as the reverse complement.
TCAAACCCCCTCGCAGGCGTTCCACCAAGCCCCGTTCCACCCATTCCAGTCTTCGCTCTGCGCCCCACCCCGCCCATTTTCCGTTTCGCTCTTTCCTCCCCCCTGGTCCCCCCTTCCTTTCCCCCCCCCCCCCCTGTTGGTTCCTATTTTATTTGCGACAGAGCAAAAGACGAGAAGGAGAGAGACAAGAGGTTGGGCTCCTTTTTTCTGATTGGCTGTTGAGCACAACAACAACAAACAAAAAAAAAAATGACACACAGCCCGAACTGAAGGCGATGGGGAGATGAGCCAGGGTCACGGAGGTGTCATCTTGCTTTGTTTGTTTTTCTCCTTTTTCTCTTGTCTCTTTTCCCTTGTTCTCTTGTTCTCTTGTTCTCTTCGTCTTGGGGTCGGCTCACCTCCCTTCTCTGCAGGTCGTCCTTTCCCGCTGCTCTCGCTTTGTTCTTTGTGCCTTCCGCTCTGTGCCTTCGCTCTTTCCTTCTTGCCTCTCTTCTTTATGTGTGTCGATTGCGTATTAATTGGCTTCCTCGCGGCCCGTCGTCCAGAAGACTCGCAGCAGTGCTGGAATCGTCAAGGCTGCTTGCCTCTCGCGCGCTCTCGTAAGACTGGCCTTGTTTTTGTCCCACGGACGGCCGCACTCCGTACGATCGCTGTCAGATGGGGGGCGGAAAGCAGTGTCACACGCAAGCCAGTGTGGCTTGCCACTTCGCCCTTTTTGACGATTGTCGCGTAATCTCAGATTACGCGACGCAGTGGAAGGAGAGCCCCCCCCCGGCCACGTTTCGCTCCTTCCCACCCACCCACGCGCCTTCCGCTCCGCTAATCTTTACGCGCAGTACATACTCCGTACATCCGCGAACTGGGACGCGCCTCGTGACTGCGCACGAGTTCTTGTCCGGAGGAGGAGTCCAGCGTATGCGGTGCCGCCTCTGCATGCACATTCACCCTTCTTCTCTGCCGTTATACGCAGTTTTTCTTTCCATTTTCTTTCCTCTGTCCTCTGTCCTCTGTCCTCTGCGCGCTCATTGTCTCCCTGTAAACGATAGACTGCGAGCTCACGATCTGTTCTGCACGTCGTAGCCAAACGAGACAGACGCAAAGACGCCCGTTTGCAGTTTTATGGCTGGCCGTGTTCCTACTCCGTACTGTTACTGGGAGCACCGGACGCGTGAAACAAAACAAAAAAAAGCGGCTGTCCTCCCAACGCTTCGACGTTTTGTGTCTTGTTTGTGTCACCACTTGTTGTGTTGCCGTGAGAGGTGGGCGTCCAGCTGGCGCCAGCCGTCGCCAGCTGGCAGCAGGCCCGCTTTGGGGGCCGTGTCTCTGTGGCCCGTGCGTTTGTCTCCACAACGCCTTGTTTTGGCTGTAAGACGTTCCCAAATAGGCAATTTCGGGCGCAAAGCATCCTGGCATCGTTTTGTGCTTTTGTGCAAAACACGATGCCTGGACCGCGCGCGCTGCCGGAACACGATTCGACGTGCGACACGAGCGTGCTCTGGACCGCTCGTCTTCTGGGCTTCCTTTTTGTATCGCGTGCACGTGTGATCTGGCGCTTTTAGAGACGTCTCTGGACAGTCGTGCACCCAGACAAGAAGAAGCGAGAAAATTAGATACAATTTCACGTTTCAAATTTGAAAAATACTTGGGAAACAAACAAAATTAGGCCAACAACCCGCACAAAAGCCAGACAAGACCAGAAAGACCACGAAAAACAAGAGAAAAGGAAGGACATTGCGAGAAAAATAATGGAAATATCCCAGACCCAGAGACCACCGCACAGCAGCCCCGTGAAGAAAACCCCGAGAATACGTCTGCCGGGACGCGCGGACATCAACCCCCAAGACACAAAGCGTCGGCACAGGCCCCCTGGCCGAGCCGCGAGTAGCAAGGCGCTTCCACAGAGGTGGAGCGAGACCCGGGAAGAAAACAGACAATGAGTACTCCGTAGCCCCTTGAAGCATCTCGGAAGACCGGGAGGCCGCGTCGACAGAAGCCGTCCGAACACACTCTACGATGGACAAACGGTGTCCGTCGTCGGTCCCTGCCTCTCTTTCCGGCGGCTTGCTACGGGACAAACGAACAGAGCCATTATGTATGATACGATGGGTTACCGGGGGGAAAGCGTGTCACAAGAAAAGAAAATACCAAACATAGAAAGGGAGGGAACGGGCAGGAAACTGTCAAAGGCCTCCGACCGCGGTGTCGTGAGAGAGAACAAACACGGTGGAAAAGACAATACATCGTACACAGCATATATATACACATGGATCTAGTAGAGTACACGTGGAAACGCCGACATGCCGGTGTGGATAAGAGAAAAGAAAAGGAAAAAAAAAGAGAGACAAGGGAGCCTTCATTTTGAATGCACACAGCGTAACCAAAATCGTAAATATTTCGTGCGCGCCCTCCCTTCGAGGGCACACGCATGCAAAGGGTGGGAAAAGATAGAAAAGAAGGCCACAAAAAGAAGTAAACCCCCTCGATCGAGAGGGAGAGAGAGAGCCAGAGAGGCAGAAGACCAAAACTAAAACCCGCATCGGCGTTTGTTGGCCACATGTCCCCTTGTCCGATGCAAAAAACTCCCGTTTGCCCCCATGTCCGGCAAAGATAAAAACATAAAGTGTCCCAAGACATATTGGTCTTGTCCTTTTTCCCCCCTCCGCTACCCCCCCCCCCCCCCCCAAAAAAAAGAATGCCGAATTCACCGTTGCTGCATGCCTTTGAACAGAATGAGATAAAAAGTAAGAAAAAAAGAAGAACCCCGCCCTGACCTGTCCCAAAACCCAAGACCCCGCGACAAGAAGAAAAAAAACCCTCCGAACCCCCCCCCCCCCTTTTTTTTTTCTACTAAATGCAAAACTTCTTGTCCAGGCGGAGCAGCGCACGCGAGTCCTCGCCAGACGGTGCGGGCTGCAAGAACTGCTGCGGCACCAGGCCGCCTGGCGGTGCCGCCGAAGCAGCAGAAGCAGAAACACCACCACCACCCGCGCTGGACACGGGGTGCCGCGGCGAGCTGCTGGCGCTGTTGATGCTCCCTGGGTTGGCACTGCTGGGCTCGGAGCTCGTCGGTGTCGGGTGGTGGTGCAGCAGCGCCGACAAGCTGGTCTTCTTGCCACCCGCTGCCGCTGCCGCTGCCGCCGCCGCCGCCGCCGCCGCCGTCGACGTCGACGATGACAAGGGCGAGTTGCCGTTTGTGTAGGCATCGGAGTAGTACAGCTGCTTTTGCTGCTGCTGCTCCTGCTGCTGCTGCTGGTACGGCGGCGTGAGGGCGACAGAGGATCGAGAGCCGGCGGCAGATGCTGGTGCTGTGAGCGTCGCCGCCGCCGCCGCCGTCGCGGACAGTGCCGGCAGATGGTGGCTGCTGCCCTGGGAGGAGGAGACGGGGGGTAGCAGGTTGTGCCGGGAGCCGGGCGAGGTGCTGTGGTACGACGACGACGACGACGGCCCCAGCGTCGAGGATACCGGAGGCAGGATCGGTGGCGGTTGGCGGTATGCCGACCGCGGCGAATTGGAGAGCGGCTGCAGCGAGTTGCCGCCGCCGCCGCCGCCGCCGCCGCTGCTGCTGCTGCACGGCGCCGCCGTCTGTTGCTGGCTGCTGTACAAAGACCGGGGCGCGGCCGCGCCGCCCGACGTCCGTGACACGCCGCTGGGCTGCGGCGGCGGCAGAGGCATGCGGTCGTACTGCGCCGACGACATTGGCGGCGGCGCGCCGCCGTACGGCGGAAGAGTCGATTGCGGCGCCGACGGCGGCAGCCCCGAGTAGTAGCCTGGTGGAGGTAGTGGCGGCGGCGTCCGGGACGCGGAGGCGTAGTGTCCCTGTGGCGGCTGCTGGTGCTGGTGCTGGTGCTGGTGGTGCGGCATGTGCTGCTGAGAGTGGTGTTGTTGATACGGCGGGTAGGACGGGCCCGACGTCGTTGTGTAGTGGTGGCTGTAGGGAGGCGTGGCGATGGGGGAGGGTGGCCATGAGTAGCCTGGCTGGCTGTAGGGAGGAGGGGGGTAGGGTTGGTGGTGGTGGTGAGGGCCGCCAGCGCCACCGGCAGCGTGTGAGCTGGGCGGCGGCGGCGGAGCATGGTGGGCGTAGTGCTGCGCTTGGTGGTGGTGCTGGTGTTGCTGGTGCTGCTGGTGGTGCTGGTGCTGCTGGTGCTGCTGTGGCATGGGCAGCGCGCGCGGCACGGGTGCTGCGGGCGTGTTGTCGCTCATGCTCGACTCGGGATACATGCCCTTGACGGGGACGACGCTGCGCAGAGACGGATCGGCCGTCGGCTGCACCAGGTCGGGCTCGCCCGGTGCCGGCCGCGCATAGTACGAAATCAGGTGCAGATGCTGGCCGTTGGACGTTGTGATGCTGAACGACTGCTTCATCAGACCGTCCACCTTGTAGCGGTAGCCGTCGGGCTCGCCGTCGTCCTGGTCCTCGTCGCTGCCGCGACCAGACGAGTCAGGCGTCTTGCCGGACACGCGGCGCACGGTGTTGAACCCGCCGCCGCCGCGCTTGCCCTCCATCTCCCGGTAGGTCAAGAAGCTGCCCGACACACGGCTTGCGCTCCACGACTTGCCGTCGGTCCATCGCCGCATGCCGGCTTCCCGCTCGTCCCAGACAAACACGGAGCCGGACCGTATGGCTTGCCGCTCCTTCTCGGACAGGCGCCGCTGGACACGCGGCAAAAGGCCGAGTCTGCAAGCTTCGAACAGCTTAATCGCATCCGGTGGTGTCCGGACCATACCGTGGTACGTCTCCATGGGGTGCTTTGGCAACGACATTTTTGCGGCAGCGTCTCGTCGGTTTCCGTTTTCGATGGTTCGGAATTTCGCGGTGGCGTCTGTCTGGTAGAGCGTCTCGGTGTATCTAGTTCGCCCAATCGCGAACTCGGACACGGTTGCCCTCGACGAAAAGTCTCGTCGATACGAGAAGTTGAGCTCGTATACCGAGACGGACAAGCGATCGTTTGTGTGTGCGAACGGCGGCTCTCTTCGTGAGCAGATTGTTCCGGAAGCAGCTGCTCAGATCATTCGGAAAATCGTGGGAGCAACACGGGAAAGGCGGAAGAGAAGAGGGTGTGGTGAAAGAGCAATATAAAAAGACAAGGCGAGAGAGAGATAGAGAGAGATAAAGGGTCGATCCGATGGTCAGCCTCCCCCCCCTCGTCGTCGATTACCGGCCCAGGCTCCCGAAGGCAAATGTCCGCAGTCCAAGGACAGCTGCAACACGGAAAGGTCGAGTGGGTGGATGGGGGGGCACGGAGGGGATGGGATGTGTGCCACGCGGCAAGAGGGTTTGAAAGGTGATGGCAAAAGAGCAAATTTGTGGCGTGCCAAGACAAGGAAGCCAGCCAGGAGGTTGATCGATCACCCAGTCCACCGTACTTGGCGAGAGGCCCCAAGTGTAGCCGAGGTGGATAAAAAGGAAATAAGCTGAAACGTTGCTGCAGAGTCTCCAAAGGAAGAAAAGGGTCGAGGGTGGCTTGCGGATTTCGTGAGGAAGAAGGATGCCGACTGGATGACGTTAGCTTTTCTTTTGTTCTTTTTGTTCGTCTCCTTTCCACAGCGCCTTCCATCCCCTCATCGAAGAAGCCGGAGAAGAACTTGAGACAGAAAGAAAATCGGTAGGCTAGGAAGGCACAAACGCAAAAAAAAAAAAGAGAACAACCAAGGAACAAGCAAATGATGTGCAACGCATAAAGACGGGCGGGACGGGCAGGGGACTTGTAGATGCGGCGCAAGGATGCAGAATGGAGACACAGCGGGAAGCAGAATAGAGACACGCCAGAACAGGACAGGGAGAGAGGCAAAGGCAAACAAGAAGGTCGACCTAAATTGGCAGGCCCTCTTTGGCATCTCTGTTCTCTCTTCCCTGTTCTCCGTCTCCCCTCTCTCCCTGGGGGTGTGTGGGCCTGTTCCGTGGTGGACGAAACGCGCAAGGAGTTCGAGACGTGCAGGGATCTGCGTGGTGCAAGTAGTGAAATGGGGATGGGGGGGGGGGAGGGCCTGAGCCTGAAGGCCACGCATGCATGTACGCGCAAGAGGCCCTGGTACACGCAACGGCGAAGAAAGTGGAGGAATAGAGGAGGAGAGTCGAGCAGACGACAGCAGCAAAAAGAAGAAAAGAGGGAATGCTGGTCGTTCCATGGGGCCAGAAAATGTGGCCACAGAAGAGGCGCATGTCGACAGAGACGCAAATCGGAGGGCTGGCCGGAGACGGAAGACTCGAGCAAGGCAGAAGGCGGTAGGCCCTCGGGCCCAAACGAGGATGCGGGATTCAGACGGTCGATCACAAAGGGCAGCCCAAGAAGCATCACAGGGCAGGTCGATCATGGGGCTGCGGCCGAGCCAGACGCGCCTACTGCCGTGCCCCATGCTGAACAACAGTACGTGCCGGCGCCATCTGTCCCGTCGTCGTGCAGTTGCGGTGGCTGGCGACGGGAGTGCTGTTTTCCAAGATCGAGGGTAGAGCTGGGCAGAGAGGTCGAAGCGCGAAACCATCCCCCGTCTGAAGCCAAGCAATAAAGGCCTATCGACCCAGAGACGACTCGTTTCGTTGGTGGGCGCGTAGGGCAGGATCATGCCCTTTCCTCCCTCCCCTGCTCCTGCTGCCGTATTTTGTCGTCCCTTTGGCCGCCCGCAGTCGCCACGCGGTTCTCGTTTCGTGCTTGGAATGTCTCTCGGTTCGCCCATGATGGTTTTCTGGTGGCTGTGCCCGTCCCCTGCTCTCGTTGTCGCCGTTGGAAGATCACACTGGGGGCCCAAGGCCATGATCGTTGCCGCGGATGTGCGTGTTGATGCCGGGGCGAGTGCGTAGATGTGCCGGGGGGCGCGGGGGGGGGGGGGGGGGCGGGGGCGCGGGGGCGGGGGGGGGGGGGGGGGGGGGGGGCGGGGGGCCGCGG